>WBMW01002666.1:105152-246443 GCA_013396635.1 Penelope pileata
TTTTTTTTCTCTTCTTCTATTGAAGTAGAGCTGTAGGGGGGAAGCTGAAATGGAGAAATGCATCATGAATCTTTCCACTGTTTCATAGAAAATGGCTTCTTCCTTGGTGGGTTACAGCCATTTTGTTCACATCTTTCAGTTTGTATTCTGTCATTTTATCAGCCTTTCCTGAGTATGTTAGCTTCCATTTTAACACAGTGGCTTTTATAAGTGAGATGAATAGTTCATGGCCTTGTTGTTCTGTCCTGGGGCATCTTCCAAATGTAATTATCAAATGTGAATGTAATGGCTTTATATTTTTTTCAGCACCAGAACCATAGAATGATTATTTTAGAAGAGGGTACGGTATCAGTTTATTGCAATGTCAGATGCCAGTCTTTTGTTTGAGACCTGGAATCACTTATTTTTCTAATAAAATGTTGTACACTATTTGCAGCTTCAATATTCTCAGCTTTAGTAATGAATGAAAAACACAATCAAAGCCAGAGTGTTTCAATATATCAAACTCATTCTGATCATTATCAGAATATGGTGAGATGGGGAAGGACAATTTCACCCTGGAGAAATCACTGTAACCTATACACAGCGTAGAACTAAGTAATAAAAAGCAAGTGAATGTATATGGTATTTGATTTCTAGATAGATGGTGAGTGTGCTCAGTTCTCCCATCTGTCCAGAAGCTAAATGCTTTACCAATGAGTGGTGTTTTACTGCTATTCCAATATGGCTTTTCTGCATGATTCTTTTTTCACATAAAATAAATGTCCTTTATGGAAATGATGAAATTTAAAACTTTTCCTCCCAGATTTATTATGATCTCATCTTTTTTTTTTTTTTTTTTTTTTTTCCCTCTCCTCCCCCCTTTTTTTAAACCTGCTTGTTACTCACCATATGAGACTTCTTCTGGAGTAGTCAGAGTAGTCCAAGGGAATTAGGAACCTCAATCCTACTGATTTCAGTAAAAATGAGGTATTGATCTCTGACCTGCTTTGAAAGAATGTGTTTCTCTTATTATTTAGTTCAAAGTGATAGCTGTAATGCTGAAAATATACAAGCCTTGCTCACAAAAAAATCCCCTGATGAGATTAATCCTATGAGGGAAGTTATTTGTGGTAAGAATGATATTTTGTCCACTCCAGACTGGTGTGAGGACCTGCATATACTTAATAAGCAAATCCACCTTGTGGAAAATTATAGTCCTGAAATTAAACCAACCACTACAGGATGTAAGAGGGAGAGGAGACTTAAAATAAATTGCCTCATCTTTCCTCCCACTTATAAAGTACCTATTTAGTTTGTTTTCCCTGTACAAGAGATGGAGAGAATGGTTTGGTTTCTATGCTGAAAAGAACCACTTTCCCAGGAACTGCCTACGTCTAAGATGCTTTATTTTCAATGGCTTATTTAAGTTTCCCTATTGTTCATTTTTCAGGAATGTGCCTGGTTCCTTAAATGGCACAGTAAAAGCCTCTTTGTTGACAGGAAGCCTTTTCCAAAGGTTAATTATTTTATGAGAAAAGAAATTACTCCTATATTGCCTGTTAACCTTTGTTTTTTCTTTCTTCTTCTTCTTCTTCTTCTTCTTCTTTTTTTTTTTTTTTTAATTATTTCCTTCGGTTATGTGACTGCTTGGGATCCACAAGAGCTTTTTTCACTTTTTAATTTAGCTTATCTCTTAAATATTTTTCTCAAATCTGAACCTTATCTTGCTAATCTTGTTTGTTCTAGAGAGAATAGATTAAATTCCTCTAACTGTCCACTTTATTAAATTCTTAGTATAATTTATTACTCTAACAAAATCAGACAAGTAGGAAATTTAATTGCTTAAAAGTGCATAACCCGTTGCTACTGCAGACTCTCATAAATGTGTGTTGCAGTTATGAAAGATAATTAAAATGAAAATTGTTTTCTTTTAATTAGACTTTCATAATGAGCATTTTTCAATACCAATATAATTAAGCTTTCAAATGATACACTTTTATTTAAAAATACTATGTAAGATCCTTATTTGCTTTCCAGAAAAGGAATATCTGATGATATTTCAATGTAATGTGCCTCCATTTTCACAAACCTTTGTCAGGTAGGAAAGGACTCTGATTCCTGTTCTACAGATAAGGGATCAAGGTAAGGCAATGTTAAAGATTTCAATTCACTCTACCTCCTTGGTGCTGTTTGCAGGTACATCACTAGGGTCCAAACTGCCTGAGATAAGAAGTTACCCAGTTAGCCTGGGTTAGATAACTAAATAATCTGAATATCCTTGTTGTCCGACAGAGCACACAGAGGCTTTAGCTGATCCAGCCAGATACTTCACAGGTTGGGTCAGTGGGCTTCCTGCGGTGCTCCAGACTGGGATAACTTTAGCAGTTCTTGTGATTTGTCCAGAAGGTTTCAAGCATGGGCTTTCAAGAGGACTAGTCACACCCTTATAACTACATTTACACAGCGCTGGAAAGGACCTTCAGGTATCTGACTAGCATTTTGTAGGCAGCCATTATACCAATTTCTAAGGCATATTCTATCCCTCATTTTGCAGGCAGCCAAGAACATGCTGTGATCTGGCTTTAGGGAGTTGAGTTGGCAGATATGAGTAAGAGAACTGAAGGGTGTATACCTCAGCACCAGATATCTGTATTTGGCTCAAGATCCTGATAATTGAAAACCCTCGTCTTTACATCAGCTTTATTAATTCAAATATATAATGCACCATCTTCAGCAGTACTATCAAGCACAGGTTGTTTTTACAGTTGTCAATGGCAATATGACAGCAACAGAACTCCAGATGAACATACAGTCAAGGGCTTCAATCATTTACAAAAGCTGGGGAGCTCCATTGAACAAACAGGCCTTGTTGCAGATAATTTAGTTTAGAGGGTTCCTGTTTGTTTGTTTGTTTGTTTGTTTTTTGTTTTTCCCAATGACTTGCATTTTCTGCTCTTAGTGCTGTATTGTGGTGGTGATACTTTTTTGCCTTTTGTTTTACTATTCTGTGCACAAGTGTATTTTCAATGGTATTTTTAAAATTATTTTTATTCTTCCTGTTCCCTGAATATTGAAAAGCATATTTTGATTTTAATTACTTAACTCTTGTTAGTTATAATGAGAGAAACTTTCCAAATAAACACACTGAATTTTCCGAAGCCAACGTAACTCCAGGAAGCTATGAATGTAGAACATTGGCCAAAAGAAATGCAAAAATGCAAAACAGCACATAAGCCCATTCCTGAAATTGTTTAGATTATGTGTGGGTTATGAGCTAAATGCCTTTATCATTAACTTGCTATTATTAATAATTAAATACTGATTACTGTAGGTCTGGGTTTTTTCAAACATAAGGCTGAAGGATGAATAACTTTAAACACCAAAGAAACATAGTAATAACTTTAGCTGAATTTTCTGAGAGTTGTGTGATTCTAGGTAAAATGCATTGTGTATGGCCCACACAGTGTAAACCTGAAATTAAGAGATTATGTACAATTCATTTCTTGATGAAGGAAAACAGTAAAATGCACTGAGACTGTACCAAGCTTTCAGCATTAAATCTTTGAATCTGAGCAAAAGAGATGCATAGCACTTTGTATTTACTCTTGACATTGGAGTAAATTATATGTAGTGAAGGGCTGTAAAACCTTTAGACGGGGTAAGCATGAATAGGTTCAGATGCTGGATATGAAACCTACCTGGGTTTTCTGTGAACTTGAACAAGAAAAGATACTGCTTTGAGAGTTTTCCTACTTATATCTGATACTTCCAAGTCACAGTGGAGCTGTGATAGTGTTACATGTTCTTAAAAGAATAGTGGTTTAAGGAGGTGAAGTCTGACATCTTTCTTATGTCTTAGATTTAAAAAACCCTCTCATCTTGAGCCCCAAAATAGGGATTCTTTCTCCTATGCAGCTCATTTTTCTGCATATAGCTTTCATAGCAAATCTTGTCTATTCACTCCAATTTTGAGTACAACCATTTTCTGTTTTCTTTCTCTCCTGTAGAAAAGTATTCTTGAGATGTGTTGCCACCCACTTTTTCAAAATGAAGTATTCGTGTGACTGTATTTGCCAAAATTCCCACTCCCTGGGTTTTGTCCTAGTCTCTGTTTTTGCCTTCCAGCTGATTTGTTTATTGGTGCTATTTGCTGTCGTAATCTTCCCTTAAACACTATACAGAAACACTTTGCAAACCCCAACCTATCAAGAAAGGTCAGAGCAGATCTTTACCCTGTGGGTCCCTATGCCTCTTGGAGAAAAGGTAGTTTTTGGGAATTATTTTTGCAAGACATAGTTCTTTCAGAAGCCTATTAGAGGAGAAGAACCCAAATGCTTGACACATTCCACTCTTCTTAGAGAAATAGGTTTTAATATAACTGTCTGAGACAGCACAGTATCTTCTAAAGGATCAAGGTCTCATAAAAGCACTGTAACAGCTGTCAGAAAACCAAGTTTGCTACTCAGTAGTGCAGGCCAGTGCTTAATTAGCAACACATTCCCCATCTGAGAAACAGAGATGAATAAAACAGGTTGCCACATTCTCAAAAGAGTTTCAACCCAGCCTGTGATATTCCACTTGCAGTTTTGCACATGCAGTCATTTTGGCTAGGATTTTTCTCCTTGCCAGAATTTGTGCCTGGCAATTGCAGCTATCAGAGTTACTTCTTATGAATCTTTGTATGGTTAAATTTGGTCTTTTTACCAATGAAATCAGCCTCATGTGACCAAGTGAATTTTTTCCTTCTAACCTTCAAGCAACTGTACTGTAATTGAGAGACATTTGGAATGGCTTAGCTACTCTTAACCTGGGTTTGAGAATGATGAGAACTCAGAATTTACTCAAGCTGTGAACATCAACTGTGGATGTACAAACTTTTCCAAATACTGCTTCTAATTTATAAAACTTGTTTAGAGGTGCTTTGTGATAACACTGCTTAGTATAAAGCCAAAGGAAAGGTGTTTTTTTTTTAATATTCTCACAAGGGAAGTATTGTCAATTATAAGTTGTTCTATCCAATGCATTCAGCAAATGTCCTGATAAACTTATCTTCCTTTTTGCCTGCTTAGCTCACTCAAGTCTAAGCAAGTACTTGGGTTGCAGATTTCAATGGATGTGTGGTGCAATGTGGATGGAAGCTTTTCTTGATACTTCCCATTTTGCAACAATATTAAAGTTTGTTGTCTCATGTGCTAGGTCTATGGAAGGTACTTGCTTGCTTTCCACAAATGGCACCAGAACTGGTTGTTCATTAACTTTTTCACACGGTGAGAGCAATAAGAAGACCAGTACTTTGTAGAGTGTGCTGCCCACAGATTCAGCCACTGGCAAAGCAGACTTGCTCAGAAAATGGAAATTACAGTGATTTTTCCCTCTTTTTTGTTGTTGTTGTTATAACCAAGTCTCTAACAAATGGAATTATCTGTAATATGTAATGTTTGATTTAACTCATTGTTGTACTTGGATTTTATTTCCTTTAGTTTCTTTCTCTTTTGTGCTGGAATAGCCTTTTCTCAGACACAGCTAAGCAGGGGCCCCAAAGACCAGAACAACAAAAAGTTCAAGGGAGGCACTGCAGGCCAAATTCTCCTCTGACCTGAGCTATGTCTGACTCCATTGAACTCAGTGAAATGGCACAAGGAATTGAGCGGGCTAGAAGCTGACTCTTAGTAATGCTATTGTCTCCTACTAACGCTTATCTTTGCTAAATCTCTATGGCACTGTAGGAAATCTCATTTCATCCTCTTTTTAACTGAGCATCTGATGTACCCATTTTTCAATGGCACTTACACCCCTGCAGGTGTGGGGCAGTGTCTGCAGGCCTTTTTGGGTACTGAAAAGAGATTGTTACAGGGTTAGAGCCTTGCCCTGGGGAGAGCAGCAGCCTTTCTTTATTGCCAAAACTGAGCTGGAGCTGTCAAGGGAATTTTGGAACGTGCTTTCTGGACTTTCCCACCATTCTGTCTTTTCTATTCTTTCTGCGTGTGGCCTTCTTTGATTGCTGGCAAATGTCCTGTTTTATTTGCTGAATGACGAGGTCTCCAACGTTCCTCTCCTCCCCACTCAGAGAGACTCCTGCATGCCTTCCATTGTGCATGGTTTGCTTTGAGCATTTGCCGTTATTGTCTGCATGTTTGATCAGTCAGGTTATACCAAAGTTGCCAGAGCTCTAGAGAATACCCATACAACTGCATCATAAGGCTCTTTGAGTAGAGGAACTTCATTGGTACACACACAACTACAACGCCTGGATAAGTGCTCTTCCTTCCTTCTTCTGCAATGTGTCGTTTTATCTGTCCGTCCTTAACCTGTTGAATCATTCCATGTCACTGTTTCTTAACCTGGACTACTGTCCCTTCATCTTATTTATAAGCCTGTCTGAGTTTGTAAAGGGAATCAGAAGCATGTTTTTAACATTTACTGTTGATTGTCTTGCTGATATAAATTCATATTACTTCATTGTGCAATTTGCTAACTCCTCTCTACAGATAAGGAGTGGAAAGTTAAATAAAGTTTGGGGAATTAGGGGTGACAGAAGAAATTTAAATCCTCTCATTTAGGTTCAGACCTGATACAAAAGAGACATTAAGTGAATTGAGATTTGGTTATCTACTACATCACATTTTATGTAGCCCAATATGGAGTGTTAGAATAGTGCTACAGCAGAGAGAATGCCTCAGACTGAACTATGTCCAATTTTAGATACTGTCCGATTGTACATACTGTACTTGCTAAAAGAAGTGGCCCAGTTTGAGACTCCAGAGGAAAGCAAGTAAGAGAAGTAAGCAAGTAAGGGAGAGAAGAGCTATGATGGGCATGCTGTGTGATCAAAGAAAATATGTAGGAGTTGTTCAGTCAAGAGAAAGAAGGGCTGGCATGAAAAGTCCAAGTTATGACATGAAAAAGAAAATATAACCAGAGAGAGGATAAACTAGTCTCTATGTCTAGTACCATTAGAGAGCATCCAAAGGAGGACTACAAAGACAGTGAAGGGTCTACAGGGCAAGATATATAAGAAGTGGCTGAAGTGACTTCATTTGTTCGGCCTAAGAAAGAGGAGCCTCATGATGGCCTACAGCATCGTCATGAAGGGAATATGGGCACAGGTGCTGATCTCTTCTCTCTTGTGACAGGAACAGGACCTGAGAGAATGGCGTGGAACTACGTCAGTGGAGGGTCAGGCTGGGGATTAGGAAAAGGTTCTTCACCAGAGGGTGGTCAGGCACTGGAACAGGCTGCCCAGAGAGAGTCATGGCCCCACTGCTGGTGATCAAGAAACGTTTGGACAACACTCTCAGACTTTAGTGATTGAATGTTAGGTGATCCTGTGTGGAGCCAGGAATTGGACTGAGTGATTCTTGTGAGTCCTTTCCAACTCAGGATAGTCTGTGATTCTAGTAGAGTCAAAAATAAGGGATTAGTTTTCAGCAAGGGAGATTAAGATATCAGGCAAAGCTTGTGTAAGAGCCAGGGTAGTTAAGCTGTGGAATAAATATTGTGGAAAAAGGGTGGAATCTCCTTCATAGATGGTCTTTAAGAACAGATTTGACAAATGTTTGGTGAGAATGGCTTAGTTTATAGCCAATTTTGTACTGAGGTGAGAAGATGGAGTAAAGGACTCCTTGATTTGCATTTCAGCCTATTTTATATCATTTTTCTTGCTCAGAGCAAGAGGCAGTACCAAGGCAGGCTGTATACATCCAGGAAAATAATTTTCTCTCCAAGAGCTATGAAGTGTTACCTGTCCCTCAGTCTCTCTTACGTGCACATCATAGATTTTAGTTTAGAAAGTCCACATGTACAGTGTGTTATGTAGTAGATGTTTCAGAATAATCCAATAAAAGGTGAAAACTTTTCTATGCCAGTGAACTCCAGCTACTGCTTGTTGCATCACTTGCAACACATTCAGACTTTGAACTGCTGAGATCTACATAAATTCAGGTTATTGCGGAAAATCTCCAAGATGAGTTCTGCATTAATAGCAAGAAAGAGTGAATCAGTCAGCTTAAGTTAATGATCTGGTTTGTAATTTGAACCCATTGAAACTTGTCTGTAAGCACCTCTGGGAATAGAGTTCAAGCGTGACCTTGACTTAGGTAGTATGAATTAAATCATTTTGTAACAGTTCTGACACTGACTGTTGTCACACAAACAGTTCAGAATAACTGAACAACACAGTTGTCATCTTGTAGCATTCTCACAATTCCTTTTGGCATAGTCTTTCATTTCTTTCAAAGGCTGCTCTTACCACTCTTTTCAATTTACTGCATTAAACAACTTGCAGGACCCTCTTAACAGTGTTAAAGCTCACACAAGGACAATGCATTCCAGATGTATTAGTGTACTTGCACAAGGACTTATTTTTTCATTCTGTTATGTAAAGATGATTTCTTTGCTTTGACACTAACAGTAGGCAGTACTCTGTAGAGTTAGTTTTCTGGTCCAGTACTGAAATACAAAAAATAAGAATTGTCTCTTTCTCTGCCTCACAACCTTTGCTATTTATTCCATGGACCCTGGCCACTGTGAACACTTATTTGTGTGATACAATGTTCCTGTGACTAGTAAGGTTAAATCCAACTTCCTTGCTTTCACATTACCATTTTTTGATGTAAGTTATATTTGTCAATACGATATCTCTTTCTAATTTTCTTGCTTTTTATTTTTTCTTCTTCTTCTATTAAGTTGGAAGGTAGCTTTCAATGCTCTTTGCTCTTCTTTATTGATAGTCTTTTATCCATTTACTTTCAGAGCAAAGAAATAAAAATAAATAGAAAAATGAAACAGAGCATACTTCTCCCCTTATAACTTAAGGCTATTCCCTCTATGGAGAGGGAAGAAAAAAAAAAAAGAAAAAAAAAAAAGGGCATAGAATTAGGAAAGATTATAGACACTGAATGCATCCCATTTTTTTTTGAGAATGGTGTTTCATTGGACAGTGAGGTGGATTGAGAACTGGCTGACTGGCAGAGCTCAGAGAGTTGTGATCAGTGATGCAGAATCTAATTGGAGGCCTGTAGCTAGCAGTGTTCTCCAGGAGTTGATACTGGGTCTGATCTTGTTCAACATCTTCATCAGTGACCTGTCTGAAGGGATCGAGTGCTTCCTCAGCACGTTTGCTGATGATATGAATTTGGGAGGAGTGGTTGACACACCAGAAGGCTGTGCTGACATTCAGCAAGATCTGGACAGGCTGAAGTGTTGGGCGTAGAGCAACCAGATGAGGTTCAACAAGGGTAAATGGAGAATCCTACACCTGAGGAGGAATAACCACATACATCAGTACAAGTTAGGGGCTGATCTGCTGAAGAGGAGCTCTGCAGAGAAGGACCTGGGTGTCCTGGTGGACAACAGGTTGGCCATGAGCCAGCAGCGTGTCCTGGTGGCCAAGAAGGCCAATGGTATCCTGGGGCATAGTAAAAAGAATGTGGCCAGCAGGTTGAGGGAGGTGATCTTCCCCCTCTGCTCTGCCCTGGTCAGGCCACATCTAGAATACTATGCCTCAGTTCAAGGAAGACAGGGAACTTCTACAAAAAGTCCAATGGAGAGCTGAAAAGATGACTAGGGACCTGGAGCATCTCCCTTATGAGGAGAAGCTGAAAGACCTGGGACTGTTCCATCTGGAGAAGGGGAGTACTAGAGTTGTGCTAGATGATCTCCAGAGGTCCCTTCCAACCCCTATTATTCTGTGATTGTCTCTTTTTTTCTTTTTTCTATAATTGATCTGATAGAAGATCTCAGCAAAAGGGGATTATTCACTTTTTTCTAAGTCTAAGACATCATTGTACTGTGTTGCATCAGAATAGATTGCATTGTATTGGAAGCCAGCATGTCCTAAACAGTCATATAAAAAAAAAAAAAGAAGAAAAGAGAAAGAAAGAAAAGAAAGAAAGAAAGAAAAAGAAGCTTCTCCTTTAGCATCATCTTGAGATAGTCAGAAGAACAGCATATAAGGCATAAGCAGGTAATTTCAGTCGATGTAAGTATGTAATTTAAATTAACTGTGATTTCTCTCTGTCTGCAAACACCTCATAACCTACACATTTCAACCAAGACTTTCACTCGACTCTGCACAAGCACACAGTGATTTAATTTTATTGTAGTGTCTCTCTTTTATAGATGCTTCAGAATGGAAGCAGTATGAGTTTTGAAGGTTGTGTAGTACAGAATAATTTAAAAATATTTGACTGTTTCTTAACTGTAGGAAATTTTCAATCTTCCAAACTGAAATTGTGCTTTTCTCAGGGATTGAAAAAGTTCCTAATTTTTAACATTCTCCTCAAGTCAGAAGTTCAGGACTGTGATTTGGAGAAATATATTCCCTCCCTCCATTTTCAGGGGTTAGTAAACAGATGTCTCAAAGTGCTGAGAAGCAATGTGATACAGTATTGCCACCCATGGCACATGGTCCTTTGCAAACAATGTGTGTTCAACATGCAGTTTGCAACAGAAAAAAGAGAAAACAGGGAAAGAAGAGCAGAGGAAGGGGAAAAATTCAGTCTCTGTATTCCAACAGACTCCTGGGAGCGGCAAGCCAAGTCTCATTGTAAACTGACGTCACTTTGATGAAGGAATCTAGCTTCACGTAACTGTCAGTAGGTATTGTAGCATACCTAGTGTCAGCTTCTTCACAGAAGAGAATATTTTACTTGTCCGTTTCTTCCCTTGGTAGCATTTGTTATTCCCTAGACCCTGGCTGCTATGGACGTTTTATCTGTGTGGTATGCTGTTTCTGTTACATGTTAGGTTAAACACAGGCTACTGTATTGTAGCATATTTGGTGTCAGCCTCTAACGCAACAGAGGATGTTGCTTGTATGAGTTGTTAATGTGGGTACGCTAATAGAAACACTAAAGTGAGTGATACAGCGCAGGGTACGTACAGTACATCTGTCAAATATATAAACAGAATGAATACAGCAATCTGAAAGAGATAGTGTCAATCAGATCTATTAGAAGTGGGGGGCATTGTTGTAGATGGCATATCTGCTGAAAGCAGGTAATTTTAATTATCTAAGATAGTTTGAAGCTATGAATAATTTATTACCCATAGAAGTCTTTTTTTAAGACTTCTAATCCTCGTGAGCCTCTGATATTCAGATCACAGTCCCTGGCGCTTTCCTATTTGAACTGTTAGTCTGGAGGCACTGGGTGGAAACTATATGTTTCTCTGTAGCGAGTCAGTGTAGATTGAGTTGTTTTGACAGCCCAGCGTGAAACTGTAATAGTCCAGCTAAAGATCTGAAAAATACAACACACAGTGGAAAATAAAACATTTTCTTGGGCAGTGATAACCATACTGAACAACACAGCACACTCCACAAATAAAAGAGAGCTTAGGTATTGTTTATATTTGATGGAGGCAGTCTTTCTCACGGCTATGAGCACAGCAATGTTTTCCTACAGAGTGATCACAATTAAGAGACAAATTACTATTAGGGTACAGTAGGTAGAAATTCAGCCACACTATCACCCTTTTTGAACTCATTGAA
This sequence comes from Penelope pileata, assembly GCA_013396635.1. Taxonomy (NCBI): domain Eukaryota; kingdom Metazoa; phylum Chordata; class Aves; order Galliformes; family Cracidae; genus Penelope; species Penelope pileata. The sequence goes on from WBMW01002666.1 coordinate 116,626, forward strand.
AGCTTGGACTTTGTGTGTCCACTACAAATTTGAATTTCCCAAAAGAGCCTGTTTCTCCTTAGGCCACCTGTGCTGAGTGGGACAGGATGGNTGTGGCCAGCAGGTTGAGGGAGGTGATCTTCCCCCTCTGCTCTGCCCTGGTCAGGCCACATCTAGAATACTATGCCTCAGTTCAAGGAAGACAGGGAACTTCTACAAAAAGTCCAATGGAGAGCTGAAAAGATGACTAGGGACCTGGAGCATCTCCCTTATGAGGAGAAGCTGAAAGACCTGGGACTGTTCCATCTGGAGAAGGGGAGTACTAGAGTTGTGCTAGATGATCTCCAGAGGTCCCTTCCAACCCCTATTATTCTGTGATTGTCTCTTTTTTTCTTTTTTCTATAATTGATCTGATAGAAGATCTCAGCAAAAGGGGATTATTCACTTTTTTCTACGTCTAAGACATCATTGTACTGTGTTGCATCAGAATAGATTGCATTGTATTGGAAGCCAGCATGTCCTAAACAATCATAAAAAAAAAAAAAAAGAAGAAAAGAGAAAGAAAGAAAAGAAAGAAAGAAAGAAAAAGAAGCTTCTCCTTTAGCATCATCTTGAGATAGTCAGAAGAACAGCATATAAGGCATAAGCAGGTAATTTCAGTCGATGTAAGTATGTAATTTAAATTAACTGTGATTTCTCTCTGTCTGCAAACACCTCATAACCTACACATTTCAACCAAGACTTTCACTCGACTCTGCACAAGCACACAGTGATTTAATTTTATTGTAGTGTCTCTCTTTTATAGATGCTTCAGAATGGAAGCAGTATGAGTTTTGAAGGTTGTGTAGTACAGAATAATTTAAAAATATTTGACTGTTTCTTAACTGTAGGAAATTTTCAATCTTCCAAACTGAAATTGTGCTTTTCTCAGGGATTGAAAAAGTTCCTAATTTTTAACATTCTCCTCAAGTCAGAAGTTCAGGACTGTGATTTGGAGAAATATATTCCCTCCCTCCATTTTCAGGGGTTAGTAAACAGATGTCTCAAAGTGCTGAGAAGCAATGTGATACAGTATTGCCACCCATGGCACATGGTCCTTTGCAAACAATGTGTGTTCAACATGCAGTTTGCAACAGAAAAAAGAGAAAACAGGGAAAGAAGAGCAGAGGAAGGGGAAAAATTCAGTCTCTGTATTCCAACAGACTCCTGGGAGCGGCAAGCCAAGTCTCATTGTAAACTGACGTCACTTTGATGAAGGAATCTAGCTTCACGTAACTGTCAGTAGGTATTGTAGCATACCTAGTGTCAGCTTCTTCACAGAAGAGAATATTTTACTTGTCCGTTTCTTCCCTTGGTAGCATTTGTTATTCCCTAGACCCTGGCTGCTATGGACGTTTTATCTGTGTGGTATGCTGTTTCTGTTACATGTTAGGTTAAACACAGGCTACTGTATTGTAGCATATTTGGTGTCAGCCTCTAACGCAACAGAGGATGTTGCTTGTATGAGTTGTTAATGTGGGTACGCTAATAGAAACACTAAAGTGAGTGATACAGCGCAGGGTACGTACAGTACATCTGTCAAATATATAAACAGAATGAATACAGCAATCTGAAAGAGATAGTGTCAATCAGATCTATTAGAAGTGGGGGGCATTGTTGTAGATGGCATATCTGCTGAAAGCAGGTAATTTTAATTATCTAAGATAGTTTGAAGCTATGAATAATTTATTACCCATAGAAGTCTTTTTTTAAGACTTCTAATCCTCGTGAGCCTCTGATATTCAGATCACAGTCCCTGGCGCTTTCCTATTTGAACTGTTAGTCTGGAGGCACTGGGTGGAAACTATATGTTTCTCTGTAGCGAGTCAGTGTAGATTGAGTTGTTTTGACAGCCCAGCGTGAAACTGTAATAGTCCAGCTAAAGATCTGAAAAATACAACACACAGTGGAAAATAAAACATTTTCTTGGGCAGTGATAACCATACTGAACAACACAGCACACTCCACAAATAAAAGAGAGCTTAGGTATTGTTTATATTTGATGGAGGCAGTCTTTCTCACGGCTATGAGCACAGCAATGTTTTCCTACAGAGTGATCACAATTAAGAGACAAATTACTATTAGGGTACAGTAGGTAGAAATTCAGCCACACTATCACCCTTTTTGAACTCATTGAAAGCTTGGACTTTGTGTGTCCACTACAAATTTGAATTTCCCAAAAGAGCCTGTTTCTCCTTAGGCCACCTGTGCTGAGTGGGACAGGATGGCACTGGGATAGGCCAGAGGACTGAAAGCAGAGATACCTGCTCTGCTCTGCAGAAGAAGAATGAAGAGCAGGATCTTGGAGGAAGAAGTGGGAGGTGAGAGACTGAGGAAAGCAGCCAAGAGGTAGGAGATGTGGAGCGTGTGTGGAGAGAGGTAGGCAGGATGGCAGGGGACAAGGCAGTAGCTGAGGAGCAGAGAAGAGACTGAGTTCATGGGGTGGCTAAAAATAGGGCAGACTTCCCTAGAGCTGCTGAAATGCCCTTTATACTCATCCTAAGTTCACAATTAAGGGGCTCCATTAAGCAATGCACTCAAGCAGAAGTCTGACACTGGAGACACACCTAGGCATCTTAGCGAACCTTGGCTGCAGGTGAATCATGGCTTAAGTTCATCTGAAAGCCCCTACTATGTTTGGAGAAGCTGACGTGACAGTGTAGGATCTTCTGTTTGTACATGTCCCTTTGAGGTGACGAATGTGGAAGCCTGGAAGAAGGCGTCCAGATGTGAGGGTTCCAGAGCTTAGAGGAAGTCAGCTTGTTGTGGAAGGTGACTGTGGAAACCTGAAAGTTTTGGTCAGATTCCTTTCTCTTCCCTGATCCTCAGGCCCAGCCTTGAGCAGATACAGGAGATGGGGAGGGTCTTATGGGAAAAGACCAGATTTTTAGGTCACAAGCAAGGACAGGATAAAGCTAGCCCAGAACAGGCAGAAGATGATAATGCATGGAGGTTAGGTGGAGAAGTTAAAGGAAAACTGTCCTATGTAATGTAATGTATTCTATCACTGCTTTGCTTTTTAGATATATTCCATCCCTCGTTAACTGCTAGCTTTATTGTCAAATGCATACTGTAAAATATGCAGGATTTGCAGAGTGACTCAGATAATATTGCTGTAGGAACTCCAAGTGCAGAATTGTTTGATTTTTGCATGCTCTATTTCTCTGAAGCAGTAATGCACCATTGCTGAATTATAAAGGCAACATGTATGTACAAAAGACACAGAGACATGTGTACACAAGCTGGCATAGCGCCAGCGAAGATTTTCCTGAATTCCCGATTTATAATCTGACTTCAGTGCCAGCCTTGTCACCAAATTATTTTAAAATGAGCTGCTGAGAAAAGCCTCTTGGGGCAGTGAAACAGCAGGTGGCCTGCTTAGTTTGTTGTGGTGGCACCTTATGAATAACTCAATTGATCTCCATATGCTTCCATTCACTCTTGCTCACAGCAATACTACCTTAAACACTGAGCACTCCAGCATCTGGTAGCAAAAGTTTTATTCACACAAAAAGTGACAGAGTGGAAGGAAAACATGTTTCGCTGCAGACATTGCTTTGTCACCCAAACTCATTTTCAGTGCCAAAAGCTGATGAAAAACCCAGGTACTGGAGCAGTGAAAAATGAAACTCCTGTGACTTGTTTTGCAATGATGTATTAAAATAGGCTCTAGGATCACATCAGAGGTGTTTGGTAGGAAAAAAAACAACAACAACAACAAAAAAATAAAAACAAAAAAAAACCCCTCAACTATACAGAATGCTTTGCTCCAATTCGTGGTTTGTGGGGTTTCTGAAGCTAATCTTTTAGTGATGGAAAGTAAGCCTGGAAGTTTGTACATGACAGATGCCTGAGTAGCATCCCTGTACTCTCCCCCCCCCCGCCCCAGCAAGCTATCTGTTAGGTGTTAGGAGACAGGATCTTGCATTTCCTGTGCAAACCTGTAATACAGGTTTCAAAGCTAATGCTGTCAGTAACAAGCATGTTCACATGTCATGGAGATACTAATGTGGTTCTGGTGCCAGAATCTGATGATCTGATGCTGCCGCAGTGGCAGCCAGTCTTCCTGGGTGACGCACCTTCCTCCTTACAGGGCACATTTCCTTCAGTGTGGTGCCATGCTAATGCACCTCCACATCTTCTACTTCAAAGCCTTGGAAAAGGGTGCTGTTAAAGGTCAAATCTTCTTTCTGATGTTTCTCTGTTGGCTAGTTTAGCCAAGAGTCTTGTCTAACATCTGATCTACAAATCAACATTTTCTTCTCACAACCTCAGCATCAACATCGTAGGTTATATGTGTTTGCAACGTAGCTATAAAGGTAAATGGGGATCTGTCAGTCCAGTATTCACATTTCTTCGATAATTTAGACTAGATCACTACATGCCTATATTTTTATTCTTATGCTACGCTTATTTAGAAACCCTCTCCAGTCATTGTAGTCACAAGCTTATTGCATTGATTGTCTTTCATATGCTACCCTGTTAACTCAAATTAACTTATAACACTGAATTAAGCATGAAAATGTGGTTGAAGGATGAACAGCCACCACTAGCTCATTTTAATGACCTGTTTATCCTTTAAAATAATCTGCTTAAGTTATTTTTATCTAGTTGTGAAGTGGCTGAGCGACGTGCTAAGTCAAGGCTGGCCAGTTATTGCTACATATTGCATCTCAGTCTGATTTGTTGATGGATATGAAAGATGAGTTTTTAAAGGGAATGTAATATATATTTTAATGGGTTTTATATATTTTAGCATGTACTTTTGTTTCATGGCATTTTGTGTATTTATGACACAGTTTTTTTTTTCATCTAAAATACTGATATTGGCCTGCAGCTCAGCTATGATTCATGGCAGCAAAAATGTCTATTTTCAGAAGCAAATTTTCTCTAATACTAGCTGGATGTGCTACTATAATAAACATATAATAACATTACAAGAAAAATTCTCAATATGTGTTTAATTGTTCAATTGAGGTTACTCAGCATGCATGCTTTCTTTTTTTTAAATTTTTTTTAATAGTGTGCTATATTTTTTCTTGTATTATCCTCAAACTCTTTCCAATACAGCCTTCCCTAATGAATCTAGCTTTAGGATTATTGTACTGTGGTCTCTGGGGAGACGTCTTTCTAGTTTGAATATGTACAAGATTGCTCTTAGAAAATTGTTAGGTATGAAAACATGCCTTTAAGAGATCTCAGCAGTTTTATCTTTATCTGCCTGTATCTGTACCTCTAATAGAAAACAATTAATTGCTTCAATACCCCTTACAGAACAAATACTATGAAAATATTAAATAACAAACGCAGTAAATGGTGACTAATGAAGGACTGAATATTAATAATAAATCAATTCACTCCAAATAATGTGGTGCTTGGCTACTGGATTCAGAACAGGTATGTCAAGGACAATTGCTCTGTATGATGTAGTTGTCTTTTACATAACCAATGTACATAAGCAACAGTGATTTTGCTTCCACCCTTAACCGGGGTGATGGGGCACACCCAGTTGTAAGGAGCAACTAGTGCTGCTACTGCTTCCCTTCAGACTCTTCAATGAAAGCTACTTTAAACCTTGTCTAAGGCATTTTTGCAGCCCATCTTAGAAATACCACTAGCAGTTGTACTGAATTGCTATGATGGTTCAGAACACATGCTTTCCTCGCTTTTCTCAGCAGTCTGTGTTCTTATCCACTTTACCTACCCAAGGTTATTTTATGCATTGTTTTTGTACACACTTCAGTCTGAAAAAAATTTAGTTGTGTCAAGGCAGTGAGTTTGCTTTTTTTATTTATTCAGTTTCCACTGTAGCATGAGCAAGTAGGCTATAGGAATATATGTTAATGATTTATGTATGTGACTCACTAGCTGTGTCTGTCTGTTGGAGAGGTGTTGTCCCACCATTTCTGGAGAGATATCGATAAGAAGACTGTGTTATGTAGATAACGCTCATTCACCAGTATAGTCAGTCAACAGCTGCAGTCAAGTTATTGCTGTTAAGTGCAGGAGAAATTCCACATAACTGATAAAACACATTTACAGTTTTGTGAACAAAGAACTTTGGATTCAATATATTTGAATTTCTATGTGTTTTAGAGAAAAAAATAGAAAACAATCTAAAAAGTATAAAAACCTCAAATAGCTGTTAATCCTTTATTTCACCACAACTCAGCTGTGTTCCCATAAGAATATGCTACTCCATATTATTGGAGTTATTTCAAAGTCCTAATGAAATGGAAAGCTCTTTTCAGGCATCGCTATCTCCTGCTTGTCTCACCACTGCAACCCTCCACCTTTTTCAAAGGCAGCGCAACAGCAGTCACAGATAGCCTGAGGCTATTTGTCCCCATTTAATGCCTATCTTGCCCTGGGCTTGAGACAAATCCAAAGCACCAGCTGTTGTTTTTTTTTTTTTCTTGCTTTAACCTCAAATTCAATCAAGGTGGCTGTAAGTCCAGTATTAGTTGTTCCATCACCTCTTCTTTATGCTGAAGGTCCAGCTTTTGTAATTTCTGTGAGCTGGGACCATAGTTCAGAAGCTCATTGTCCTTCTCCCCCTCAGTACTCAACTAATGAGCTGTGCACCTTTATGTTTGCATACAGTTTTGCAGAGGTTGATTGTCTATATGCACTTAGGCCGGCAAGCAGCTTCCATTCTAACATGCTATTTTATCTCTACCTATAGCCTTGTGTTGGAAAATTAGACAGTGAAATCAGTGAAGCACGAGCTTAAATCTGTCTCTATGGAGGAAAGCACTCAGACATGTGCTTAAATGTAAATATGTGCCTAGATCCTATCATTAAGTCAAAGAGCCTCAAGTGCATGCTTCAAGTTAAGCATATGCTTACATCCTTTTTGAATAGTGATGCTTTCCCAAATTGGCACCTTAACTTGGCCAGAAATTTGCCACATTTCCTGTGAAAGAAAGGAAATATTTCTGCAAAGTCAAAAGGTGTATTGTCAAACTATTTGAGTTATAGATCATTTAAAAATATGCTGATTTGAAATTTGAATTTCTGTCTTAGTTTTTCTTTTCATCTGACCACTATAAAAATGAGTTGTTAGCACTGAAGGTTTAGAGTCTGGTCATTTACAAGTTAATACCTTGAACTGATGTAACAAATAATAAGTAAATTTCTGGAAAAGCTGTAAAATCTGATTTTCATCTTTGACACTAATAGCTGACTATGAAAGATCACGTATGAACTCAGTGTGGAGGCACAGTTTATCTGAAGTTTGCTTACCAGGAGGTACTCTCACATTTAACTGCTGCTGCTCTTTGATGGAGGCATAGGACTGTAATAGAGAGATTTCTTAGCAAATCAGATATATCATATTTTCAGTTCCAAGTCAGTTATATCTCCTTGAAAATAAATTAATTATCTATATTTGGAAGAAATAGATGGTGATGAAGTTACGATCACATTTGTACAGATATCTGGGAATAGAGCCAATTCATACAGCTATACGCCATTCATATTTATGTTGTTTAATCTCTTTAACTGACTTTTAACTGTGTCAAAAGAGTGTTTTTTCATTAGTACTGAGTATGATGAGGATCAAGATCCTGTGCTGTAAGAGTGTACATGTTGGCTTCTGCTAATGCTTAATATTAGAAGTACTAGAAGGACATTTTTATAGTAAAGTGGAAAGACAGCTTACTTTGGGTTGAGCAGACTGGAGGAAGGTATAACGTCCATTAAAAGTTGTTTTGATTTGGAGGTGTCTCTGTGCAAGAAATCAATGATGTAGGCTTCATAGCTACATCTTCCCTGCTAAATTTAATGTTTGTGGGAATGTCTTGGACTAACAAGTCCAACTTCTATAAAAAGATTTGCTCCTACATAAGGAAACTCTGCCAGCATTTGAAATCAAGTGGCTACTTATAAACTGCATCTTACAAATGTTCCTCACCCATGCTTAACTCCAGAATTGTAACTGGGCATAGTTTAGGAAAGCATGAGGCCAGGTGTGCACCAGACACTGCTCTAACAGTTTAACAATGCCTTTTTCAGTGGCTAGGAGTACTGTTTAGCAGGATTTAGTTTGCTAGGATGTGTGTAGCCAATAGGTGGGCATTGAGTGGGCATTAGACCTTTGGAACAAAAACATGGAGACAAATCTTATTTGAAGAGTCTGTAATGATTAGGGCTTATCTTCCTTTGGGAAGAGAAGTTCTAGCAGCTGATAAAAATATTCCCATTTCATAGAAACATTTTCTCCTCTTACCAAAGGGAAGAAACACAAAAGTTTTGAGTGTTAGAGCTCAGGATCTATTGTAGTTTGTCCATGCGTGACAGACTTCCTGAAGTCCATATTCTTTGTTTGGTATAGGAGCTGAAAACAAGAACAAAAAGGAAAAGGTGATTTACAGTCCTTTTCTCACTTCAAGCTTGTGTAGTACCTTGACTGGCTATCTTTGCAATTCTCTAATTTATGCTCAAATTGCAGCAACTGGCTTCAAGCCCTCTGTCATCCTGAAATGACTGGACTTCAGAGAACTTCTATATTCCCTTACTTTCCCTTCCTCTGCATCTCCAGCATCCTCCCTACCTCAGGGGCTCCAAGAGGGAGTAAGGGTAAGGCAGGGTAAGGCAACTTTCCCTTGCACTGAAGGTATTCAGCGCTGAGGGACTCATCTGTAAAGGATGTAGGATTGTCCGGTTCTACATATCCAATATGAAATTGGAGGAGACACAAAAAGACAGAGGTTTGGATCAAAAATGAAGAAATGAAGCAGTAATTCAACTGCTGAGCTGAGCTGAGGGGTTAGAAATTGCTCCTGAATTCCCTCAGAATCAGGAATACTGCTGCTTTGCTAATTCAGAGATTTTCTATGAGATGAAGTTCATTAATGCATGAGAGGTGTTTAGACAACACTGTGATGAGTAGCAATGTGAAGTCAATGCCTCTATCATAGTAGCTTGTGAACTGTTTTACAATCTCTCGGAGTGTTTTCTCTGTCTTAAATTATGTCTTTTTTTTTTCCTTTTGGAGAGATACCATCAGCAGGAGGCTCAGAAATGTCAACTGTAATTAAAAATGTAATTTTCAAAGGCATTTTGCAGTTTATTCACATGGTAAATGGCTTCCTACCCTCTGAACTTTCAGCCTGCTGAGCTGAACTGAAGAGTTAGGCGTTTTCTTAAAATCGTTACATTTTCTCACAAGCATAACAAGGCACTTGTCAGCTGAACAAGATGGCAATGAGGAGTTCAGCTAATGATGTGGAGCTTGAAAACAAAAAAAAAAAAAAAAAAGGCTTTGTTTGTTCACTAGAGTTTCTGGTCCTGTCAACTTACTTCATGAAACTTCCATTCAACTGCATTTTAATATTTTAGTCCTTTGTTTCTTCTCTTGCTCCCTTTTCTACTTCAGACTTTACTTTCCTGTTTCTTGATCCAAATGAAAATATAATCCTATTAACCTCTAGTCCCATCTAAATCTGCCTTTTCTCTGGTTGCTTATGCCCTAGGCCAGTTGGATAGCTGATTATACTTTAGATGATTTCCTTTGCCTTGGTATCAGAGCACCTAACAATCTGAAATATTTTTAACTCATGACATCGCTGTGAGGAAAGGCAGAGCTATTATTAAATATTCATTAAACAAGAGAGAGGCTGATTCCATTGCCCAGTGATTAGGGTAGTCAGCAGCTTCATGGAAGCCTCAAGTCACTCTTCTATTGTTACTCATGCAAAGTAATTGAGCAGCTGAGGGAACTGCCATACAAGAGAACAGCTTGTTTTGCACTATTCTGTGGGATATGGAAGATCTCAGCTCCAGTTTTTTTCCCCACACTGGGGTCTGAATCCCTGTTTAGGACCTTTTGTTTAGGGCTAACTCCTATTCTTGCTGAGTTCCCAGCTGCCTGCATACAGGTTCAGTACAGCTCTGCCCCCAGTTGCTGGCCTATCCCAGCTCTGCTGCCTAGGCTGACAGATGGCAAGTTTTAGAATATTCTGGTCGTTGTGAGAATCCCTTTGTGAAGCTTTGAACTGAGCCAGGATTCTGAGCAGCTTAGAAGCTGTTGGGTAGTATCAGTGCTTAGGTGGATTTGGCAATGCAGACTGGCAGCAATGCAGATGTTTATGAGATTAAGTGGGAACTAAGCAATGGTTTTGAGACCTTCCAGGGATTTACATGATAGATGGAAGGTGTCTGCTACCTTGGAAGTGTAAGGTGAGTCTATCAGGCTAAATCTCTGCCTAACCCAGGAATTTATCTCACGGATGAATTGTACAGAGGTTAAATGTTGAGGAAAGAGAGATATAAATGCAGTACAATGTAACTTGGAATAGTTTTGAAAGGAATTAATTTAGTGCATTAACTGTATTAACAAATTAAAAAAAAAAATAAAAGGTGGAGTTGGAGGGAGAAAGCCTGATATTAATGGGAGCTATTGGCTACTTAGATTATTTATTCTTTCTCTGTTTAAAGTGTAATTTATCTTTGTCTCTTTAGACTTTATACTCTAGAGCAAAGACTGTGTCTTCTTGTGCTTAGAAAACACGCTGCTGCAATGTAAATGAGTTTCTGTAAAACACATACCATACACCTCCTCCCCATCCTTAGCTTTTAACGTGAAAGGTGAGCTAACACTTAAACATTAAACATTCTCCTCTTTATAGATTTAGATTATAGATTTGTTTCTGAAATTGTATCAGCCTATTCTCACATTTAGTAGAAAGCTTGGTGTTTCTTATGTGTGAAACTCAGAATTTATGTGGGAAGACAGCCCTAAGACTCTGATCCAGCAGTGTGCTGTGGTTTTGTACCTGAAGTCATTGGGGTTTGCCTGTACATACTGGACAGTACACTGAAAGGTTGGAGCTTCATTGGAGCCTAGAAGATCAGTCCCATCCCCCCCCGAGTTTAGCATCCAGATTTTTTCCATTCAGATGTACTCAGTTGTCCCCCGGAAGGACGCAGGGCTCGAGATTCACATCAATCAAGGCTTAGCAAAGCGATTCAGATCTGCTCTGTGGCTATCAATCACCTGGGAGATAACACTGGGCAGGGGCGGTGCAACCCATCCGTCAATGAGCAGCCTCATTTCATTAGCATATTATGTTAGTCCACTAAAAATAAATACCAGCTACCGTTATTCTCTGCTGTCTCGAAAGGGCTGAAACATAGAAGGTCAGATAATTGTAGTTGCTCCTTTTCTCTGACAGTTTCTTCTGTCCTCCAGAACAGTTCTGTACAGCAATGCACCCTTGAGTATCCCGCTCAGGAACAAACAATGTATATCAGCCTGATTTCGTGACAGTGCATATTTTAGGTGTTCTACTTTCACTTGTAGTATCAATAAACTGGTTTAAAGAAAGGTTGACAGACCATTTTGCCTTGGAAGCTACCTTTCCATTCAAACTAAAGTACTACATCTAATTATGTTTTTCTGAAGATTAAAGAAAAAACAGTAAGGGTAGAGTGAGTATCTTGATAGTACTGTGGTGTTTTCTGTCAAGTACAACATTTTAATTTTTCTTTTTGAAATGAGTTCTGGTATTAAATCAGAATACAGAATGGAGAGAAAACAAATTCCTGTCAGAATTTCTTCAGGAGAGAATTTTGCACTGTTTGGGTCTCTGTTTCCTGTCAAGGTGAGTCTGATTATTAAAATCTTGAAATCCTCCCCAGATTGCATTTGAATTCTCTGTGCAGTTCTCAGTAGCAATAAATAATTACCTAAAAACAGAAAAGGCAGAAAAAGAATCATGATATTTGCTAATTGCATCTCAGACACTCCTCCTCACCCTCAGCTGGCAGTGGGAGAGCTCTGCTTCCCCTTCATCTATAATTTTACTTCCTCCTTTGCCCATCTCCTTTATCTACTGCCTGTATTCATGCTTTACAAGGCACTATTGTAAATTACTGGAACTATGACTACAAAGCTGAAAAAAATGATGTAGTAAATATAAGGACTAACAGCAAAAAAGGGAACACAAGGGGAAAGTGTTTCAATATATTTAACAATTGTCAGCGCTGTTTTAAGGAGCGGTGAGACTGAACTTATTTTTACATTTTTTGCACTTAAATGCTCTATTCTTTATTTACATCAATGTACCAGAGAAAAGAATCAGTCCCAGTCTTCCTGTTAATGACTAGCTAAGAGGGCCTTTGAGGGCTCCTGCAATACCTTGTATTTGATGCTTCAGAGGTCATGAAATTATTAAAAATTCAGCCAAGTCTGTTGATTCAATGACACCCTCTGGCAAGCTGACTAAAGTGCTAGGGAAATATTTTATTAATTTTAACTGAAGCAGCAATTAATTAAATGTGTAGAGCCCTTTTCATTACTGAGTGATAACCCAGAGGCTGGACCACATATTTTTCCCATGAACATTCCTAAATTGAGAAATTTCAGTTGAATCTCTCTAACGCCTATTTCCAGGACAAAGAGTGCTCTGTCTCCCTGTTACCCAGTCTGCAGGTATCCACATCTGTCCTCATCTGGACACACCAGCAAAAAGTTCAGAGGTTTCCCATCAAGTTCAGGAACTATTAATGATGACTAGGCTCTCTAGCTGGGTTGAGCTGCTTGATCTCTTTCATGATATTCAGTCATGATGCATTTACTGCTCAGCAGGAGTCCTCTAATTGCAGTATAGATAGACTGCAATAAACTTCCAGAGGAGAAAGTAATATACTGACTTTTTAAAATAGTATTGATGTTTAAAATCTCATAACTGCAAGGCATTTAGCAGTGTTTGAACAACGAGATTGCTTAATCGACTGATCATCCCAAAACGTGCATTTCTATAGATCTCTCATTCACATTCCAGCTTCAGTAACAGCCAAATCACTTGACTTTTACACATGCAAAGCTCTTTTGAGAGTCTCTTCTAATGACCAATGCATTCCACTAGGATTTTTTTCCAAATCATCTTATTAAAAAAAGAAAGGATAAAAAATAAAAAAGGAAAAACTGTCCTAGTGGATGAAAGTCTGATTGCATTTAACAAAGTGTGCACACTTAGTTTGTCAAATCCAAGCATTTGCTCTGTAGACTCAGTATATTTGAAGAGTCTGGCCTAACACAAAGCATATAAATGATGGAATATGTCCTGTATTTTTTCACATCAGTAAGCTCTCTGAATTATTTTAATTTTCCTTAGAGGACAAGAAAACCAAAATAAAATTAAATATAACTGCACAATTTTTGTTGATTTGTTGGCTCTATAATTGAAAACACATTTATAGTGTGTTCCAGGGGAACTTTGTCTTGTAATGGGTGCCTTTGTTCATAGTCTTTGCTGGTTTTTGGTTGGTGGTTTGTGTTGTTGTTTTTGTGTTTTTTCTTTTTAATTTTTTTTTTTTTTTGGAACCTCTAGCCCAAACAGCTCTCAAGTCCCTGTTTAATTATAAGAAAGATACCCTTAGGATGACATACTAATTTTTCAGCAATGTACTGTCACTAAAAGGCTTCAGCGCTAATCATGCAGTCTTTGTCTTGTGTTCATTTGAATCTAAAAATAATGAGAAGAAAGGTGAGAGTTGCACTTTTAGTGGCCCTTCAGTGCTGTAGCAAATTACATTCTGGCATGTTTCCTTTCACAGGTTGCATCCCTCCTTTAAAAATGTCCTCATCACTGCCATTTTGGAAAATCTTAGTGTCTCAACACAGTGTACCTGTCACTGCAGTGCTTTGCTGGAAGCTTTAATTCCCCAAAGAACAGTCAATGATAAATTTATGCATTTGATGTGGAAAAGGATGAATGAGAGGAAGGGAGCTGAGGAAAGGGGGAGACTGTTTTTCTCTGAGAAAATATAGAAATTATGCCTGGATATTGGCTATATCCTTTACATCTTGAGGATGTCATCCTACATCAGCATGCATATTTGTTGACAACATTTTTCCGTGAATCATGACTGCCTTGAAACAAATTGCTCAGGCTGAGGAGTACCATGGAAACTGGAATAGGATCAGTGCAATAAAATGGGCTGGTTACAGGTATGCATAGGGGTTCTTGCATTATCCTCTTGCCAAAATAGCCACATTGGTGACCCACAGTGCATGTCAGTGACCACAGCTTGGCAGGAGGAGTTGAAGGGGCGGTTCCAGACACAATACTGAGTGAATGTCAATGGCACAACAATTTCTTCTCTTGGAGATCCCGAGATCCCGTGGCTCTCCCAGGAAGAAAAGGATTCCCCTGCTCCCCCACATTGTTCACACAATGTGGAGGTGCCTTGCACAGAAATGGATGTGAGAGGCATTGTCTGGCCTTGCGTGTGATAGCTCATTAATCTGTCTTTGAGACAACAATTAGCAAGTTCTTTAGAGCTGAGCCTCTCTTGAAAAAAGTGCTGGTTTTCAATGTCTTTCCAAACTCATTGCCAGCTGATGGACTGCTGCTGCCACGATATCCCCTTAGCCTTTGCCAAATGCAGAACCTTTTGGGATTCTCACCGTTTCATTCTGCAGCACCCCAGGCTCCAGGCACATGGTGCAGAGAGCCATGAACTGTCTGGACACAGAGCAAGCCCAGGTCACTGGAGCTGATTCATATGAGTGGTGTGTGATGCTCACATCTCCTGTGGGTGAATGATCTGATATAATGACTTTAGAACATAGTATTTACAGGTATCACTCCTGTCTACTTGTCCTACCAGTCTGTACTTCTGTCTAGGTGTCCTTGCAAAGCTAGAAGTGTGAATTGACTGCTGTAACTTGTCATGGTGAATTTTTCCCAGGAGAGCAGTTGAATGCACAAGGGCTCTTTAACAAAAAGCTATTTCTCCTTCTTTTGCTGTGGTAATATTGAGACTGACCTGTAATTTCTTGTGTCTGTCTTGATTGTAAGTGTAGAGTTGCTTGAGTATGAGGTGATGATTCTGCTAAAACACAACTAAAAACGTGTTCCCACAAGAGGAATGTCTGGAGGGTAACTGCCCTTATCTGATTAGGATCTGAAGGGCAATTATCTTTGAGGAGAACAGGGGACAACAATGAGAACTTTTTTGAGATGACCAGTCAGACATGACATGTTTCACTACAGGAGAAAAAAAAGTTTGTCCAGTTCTATAAGGATATGTGCTTTTTTAATACCCTGCCTGTGAATCTAGACTGTATGTTTTGTTTCTTGTATTTCTTTTTTTTCTGTATTATTTTTTGCATAAAAAATATTCTTGTAGTTGAAACTTGAATTTCTGACTTGAATAAGCAGGGTCCACTAAATCATGTTGCCTTCATTTTAAAATATTTCTTCAAAAAATAAGAGGCATCCATCTTTACAGCTTGCTATTGTAATCTGGACATCAAAACTCTGGACATGAAAACCTGAAATCTTTTCTAAGATTTGCCAGAAAACTACAGTTCTAAACAGATGTTTGGATTTCTGTCACTCATCTTGAGGGAAAGCCTTGTCCCAGATGCAGTATTTGTCCATCTTGCTATGTATATTGAAATGAAAGTAAGTACAAAAGTGTCGTAGATCTTTTAGTTATAGAAGTTTTAAAATTTATCTTCTGCCCTCAGATCATATTTATACTTTAAAGTGTTCCTGTGCATATCAGCGCTAAGTTTTACATACAAATTTCAAATATGGCCAGATATTCAGCCAGTAATTGACATAGCTCTTTGATTTCAAAGGGTCTATGTCGATAATGAGAGCAGAGTTGCCTGCACAGTATAATATAAAGCCTCTTGTCTTGAATCTTGTAGAAACAATAAGATACAATGTGTATCTCTTTACACAGAAAGTTTGCTGAAATATTAGGAGAAGTAGTCAGGGATGCTACGGCTTATGCAAAGTGAAAATGTAAAATGCAATTCCATAGTACCCTGGAAGAAATGTGGGAGAGAAAAATCTGTGTGTGCCTTTCTTCATGCTCAGATGATCTTAAAAAAAAAAAAAAAGTCATAGTGGAGTCTTCTGTGCAGGGCTGGAGCATTTACCACCTCATCAGTGTATGAGGGGGGCATAAAGCTGTACCCTTCCTGTGAGTAGTGTTGTCTCCTTGTCCAAGAGGTGGGATAAAATCAAATTCTCTTTTTCTTGATGTCAACCAGTAAAATCTAGGAGTAAGTGGAAGGCTGGGGAGTGCTCAGTCATTTTCTGTGTGTGTATGCGTGTATATGTAGGCATTCATTCTGTCACTGTCCTTCACTGTGCCCTATAAGGACAAAGAGTGTTTGCATAGCCTTCCAGAGTCCTGTCCTTGTCAGGCCAGAGCTACCTCTGACATGTCAGTCCAACAGCTGGGCTCCATGCTGGTGCAGGGGACTGAGAGAGGAATAGCTGACATTTTAGGGACAAGAGCCAGTATTACCTTGTAGCTTCCCCTGCTGAAGAGGCTAATGTCCGTAATTACTCCAGTGACCTGCAGATGCTTTTTGAGGTTCTGGCTCTTTGCAAAGATGGATCTCTTTTCTACAAACATGGCTTTTGCTGTTTTTTTCTGGGTCAAGTTTAGGTCTTGAGCCACTGGTGCTCTCTCAGGAGTGTTCCCATAAAAGCCAGGAAATTACATAGCTCCTGGGCCAGTCCTTCTGTGCCTCAAATTAGTACCATGTAATGGAGGAAGGTAGGAGAAACAATACGGTAGAAGAGAGTGATGTGGGCACTGCCTTTGGCAAAAACATCTCCAGTATTTTTCATGTGCATTTTCTTCAACAGAACTGAATTTTCTCTTGCTGAATTTATTCTATTGTTACTGCTCTTTCAAATTAAAAGAGAAGAACTGAAGCCTTTGATTAATATCTGATTTGATTTGAGTTTTGTCAGTGATGGATGCATTTAAATATTCTTGTCAGAGTGAGCAAGAGAGAGGTATTTCTATTAGGAGCACAGCATGCAGCCTCCTAAGGAAACACAAACCTTGCATCTTGAGTTTTGGAGCCGCTGAACTGACAGTAAGACCGGACGTGAAAGTTTCCATCAGCTGGGAAATGTAAAATAAAATGAAAAGTAGAAAGGAGATGTTCAAGCTCTGCCAAACCAAGATAATATGTATTGGGAATATTACAATAACAATTACAAATATAGCAATCTTAATGTTACTGCCTTTTTTCTTTCACGATAGGAAAAAAAAGCACCTAAAATACCTAAGCAGAATATTACAAAGGTAGATTCCTGAATATGGCTCTTTAAACCTTGTGTAGTGTAAACAGAACCCTGACACTACAGGTAGGAAAAACTGAAGCAATTTCTCTGAAGCAAAAATCTGAAAAAACTGAAGTGAGTTGAGTTACACCCATGATCTCAACCTGAAGACCTGGCCTAAGGCTTAATTTGACGTTTTTAAACACATCTTATTAAAGCGTGTTTTCCTTTCTAAATTACTATTATTTTCTTGTAATATCTTTTTTTTTTTTCCTTCCAAGCTTCAAGGAGTTGATCACCATAAATAAAAATCAACTGTTTGCCCATTCCCAATTTGCTCATCTATACACCAGGACAGCAAGTTAATTGCAAGAGTTCCCCACGGGGAATGGTAAGCTTAAATATGCCTGATGTATATTGTTAGGCAGCAGAGTGAAGAAAGGCACAAATCCTGAAGAAAGGCACTGGAGTGGAGCTTGGAATGAAAAAAAAAAAAAAAAGATATTAAAAAAAATCCTCTCTGTCACAGGCCAATTGACTTTGTAAATAATTGCATTTGTCCCCCTGGGAGGCTCAGGGGTAGGAAGGAATTTAAGGACTTCTTATTGCCTTAGGGCATGATCCTCAGAGGGATGTTGCAGTTTAAGTGCTTTTTAGTAAAAACAACAGTAACTTAGGGGTGACTTGTAAAGGATCTTTGTTTCCAAAAATGTCATGTTAGGATCCCAGATCTGAAATCTAGATTCTCATAAACAATTGTGGTTGCTCCAGCCTTAGAAGTATCTAAAGAATATAGAAACCAAGATTCCTGCCAGTAAAATTCACGTTTGCTCTGCAATTTGTGCATAAATGCTTTGGGCTTGACTTCACTGAGTGGCCTGCCACATCTTCTCAGGCCTGGTTACCTGGTTAGTGTCTTGTCATTTCTCTAGCACATAGTTTTGATTTCACACATATTCTCAAAAACAGACTGCATGAAAACCATGGCTAGCAGAACAGCAGCAGCATGTCCTTTTGAGAGCATGTCAAGGAGTGTATGTCTTTAAGTGCCCAAGAGCAACGTTAAGGTTCTTCCACTGCCTGAGGGGAGTTGAACCCAGCAGAATAATCCTGTTAGTAGCAACATGACACTACAGAAGCAAAACTCCCGTTCAGTTCTACTGATGCACTTCAACAAGGTATGGAGCAATTAGCCTGCTTGTTGATGGTACCAGCCTTCGTGATAGGGCTACTCAGCTCTGGGGGATTTTTATATAAAGCATTCTGTGCAGCAAGGCCTGGAAGGTCATGGCTTGTCTCACTTTCCCCCTTCCTTTCTGTTAAATGCTGTTACTGCAAGCAAGGGGCCAGTCTCTCTCATACTTTTTCATGCATTTTGAAGGGTCTGCTCTCTAGTAGCTGGGGCACTGTGCAAGAGATGGGTGGTCTGTCTCCTCAGCCGGCAGGGACTTCAGCACTATTGCAGAGCGATTAGAAGGAAGGAATGAGGAATGCACACCGTAGCTGTTGTGGTTTGAGCTGGCAGGCCTGGAAACATCACACAGCCTTTCACTCACCCCCCTTCCTCCCAGCTGGAGTGGGGGAGAAAATCGAGAGATAAGGTAGAACTCATGGGTTGAGATGAAAACTATTTACTAANCCATGGCCGTGGTCCTTGAGAGCCCTGGTGCAGCAATCATATTCAGGTTTAAAATTAAGCTCAGAGTGTGAGGCCGGCAAATATTACTGTATATGTGAGTAGCATACATCGAGTGGTGGGACGCTCTCAACAGATTAAAGGTATGTCTTGCTGCAGACACCTACGGATCTGTATGAATAATAATTTAGATAATTTTGAACTGTAACTAGTTCCAAGGATAGCTAGAAAATGAAGAAGCATTTTCAGAATTTCTGTTTTGACACAGAAAGCCTTATGCAATGCTTGGCAGCAAGTGTCATTTTGTGTGTCTGACCCTTTCTATGTCTCAGCTTTTGAGCTGTATCCAAATTCTTGCCCTGAACAGAAGAAACATCTTCATACAATGCCCAGAGATGAAGTAGTTTCCATTTACTGTATTATTGGTATTGAAGCAGTAAGAGGTGGTCCTCATTTCAGTAGACAGCAGTCAGTAAGGGTACTGTGACCTGTTCTGATGGCAGAAGAAAGTTTGCTAGCTGTTAGCAAAAGTCCTAATGGTACACATGAAATCTGCCAACAGAGATGGTAGCAGGAAATATGCAATTAGTTTCCAAAAAAATCATGTGTGTGCTTTAAAAGCCACGTATATGAAATTCTTTTCTTTAAAAAAATTTGGGATTTATGTTTTCATGATAATCTCTGTGACCATGCAGTGTATATCACCTTGGGTGTCATCTGACAAGGCTTCATCATGTAACCAGCAGTCTGTATCATCAAATGTCGAGGGACTCTCAATGAAACTACTGAAGCTGATAACACCCAAAGCCAAAAGCCCTTCCCCTTGTTCTGTGCTGATACTGTTTTTGTTTCTGCTGCCCTTTGTGTTTCATCAAAATCAAGTTGTTAAAGCATTAACTTGCTTTCTGCCATGGATGATCAAGGTCTGGCGTCACAGAGTAGGTGGAGAACCATTTTTGCTTTGTCTGTGCAGGGTGGTCTGTTGCTTACAGGCCCATGCCACAGCTGAGCAGCTCCAAGGACCACTGTTGGGGCAATCCTTGCCAAAAGCAGATGTCGCTGCTGCCCAGGGTTCCTCCAGGAACGGTGATAACAGCAGTGTGAAGACTTTTATGATAAGGTGAAAACTGAATGGGCACTTTGAGGAAAACCATTTCAAACATAGACATCTGTAGTGGAATGGTGGAGAGATTTTGCTGCTTTAATTCCTAATGAATCTCATCCTGTCTTTTTCTGACTGTATGCTGTGGAGAATGGCACCTCTGCAGCTCATAAAAGCTCTATGATGATAGGCAGATTTGAGGACTGTGCTCAGTGAGACTGGTAATGAGAAAGATGCACCTAAGATATATAGACCATTACATAACTGAGAACATTTGGCCTCTTCTATTGACCAAGATCTAATCTGGCATTTTTAACTTGTCTTCATAAATTATACAAGAAACACATTGTAAATATGAAATTGAATTGGCCAGTTTCAGATTTTCTTGGTGTTTTCATCTGTTCAGGGGTAGAGTAGATTCTGAAATTCTTGAGGAGAGTCAATGCTGTTCTGCAATAGCTAAGACTACTGATACACAGTACCTTTTTTTCCCCTCACTTTTATTTCATGTCTAAATGTGGATTTACATGACAAATTATAATGGTGCACTGCAAGCTGTTATAGCCTGTTGGGTAAATGATTAACATTTCAAATATATTTATAATTTAATTTCTAAATACTTACTCATAGGACTATAATGGCTCTATTCTAATTTATCTTAGATTCAATCCAATTTTTGTAGCATTTATTAATTTCTTTTATTCCTGATTCAGAATTATAACATGCCAATTAAAAACAGATTAAAATGCCTATTTACTGGAAACCATTGCATACCATCACGTAAATAAAACATTGTAAAAAAAATCCCTGATTATGCATAGTGTAATAAGCATGCTTACAACTACATATTTCTGCAGTAGACCGTAATATTCAGCACATTCTCATCTGGATTCATCACTCATTGGCTTAGATTGTGTGCTTAAATTTTTTATTCACCTCAAAAATTTTCTCAGGTGTTTCCACCTCATTTTCCCACAGACTTCCTAGCAATATAGAACAACTGTAATTTGTTCTACAGGACTCATGCTAAGGAAATATGTTGAACAGCAGCTTCTGGCTGTTCTGGACAGACACTTGCCCTCTGTAGCCGCATGGGCTTTTTCATGTATTCCATTAATATCAAGAGTTCTCAGAATATTAACAAACATAGATTTCTTATCTTTGTAACATCTGTAAGACCTGCTGCCAGTCAGATTCTCCATATCTCAGTGTTTTTTTCTTTGGTTGTTTTCGTGGTGTTTTTCTTATTGTTGGTCTTTTGTTGTTATTGTTTTTAGTTGTTGTTTTTCTTTATAATACAAGAGAAGGGTAGATAGTTCTTTGGTTTTACCAAAGGGTAATGCAATAAGATAGATGATAATCAAAAGTGCATTTAAGCCACCTTTGCATTCTGCTAAGCCAACAGCTGGAAAAAGATGCATCTTTTTCTATTGGTTAATTTACAGTAGTCACAGGGATGCTCCAGTGATTTTACATAGAGCTGGAAAGGGTTGTGTTCTGGTTTCCAGCTATCAAATTCCAGCAATAAGTTCCAGGCATCTCTATTTCAACACTCAAGAGTGCATGCTTTGCTAAAATCTGGGGAGCTCAGGGTAATTCTGCTTATCATGACTCCAGGATTATAATTCCATTTTTACTAAAGTCAAGAGAAAATTTGTTGCAACCTTTCTTTTTACCATAGCATAGCCAGTTGTTGGTAAATTTTGTCTGTTTTGCATGTGAGCTAGAGTATGAAAATTAAGGCACGTGTACTCTATCATAGGTTTATATTACATATTAAGTTTTATATTAAGAAAGTGAGAATGTGCATGCTTATAGAACAGTTATGATCCTTTCCCAAGAAAGGAAGGAGCGTGCTTGGATAAATGTTTCTGACTACTAGCTGTAGTAACCAAGAAGGTAAAAAGAAACCTTTGTTCTTTTGGCCCAGTATATTGGGGGCTTCTCTCATGACTCCGTACAGTAATCCAGCCAACCCACATCTGCTCTGACATGCTGCAGGATAACAACCAAGTGGAAACATGCATTGTTATGACAATACAGGAATATGAAATAGAGTTGGCTGCCAGAAGCATTGGATGACCCTGTGACCTAAATCACCTCAACCAGAATGCATTAAATGATTTAATTTTTGTTCGTCCATCTATTGATTGAACTTATAGTGCAAGAGCAGCAGTGACAGCAGCAGTGCTGAGAGTCTGAACAGAATTATTAAAAGACACTGCTTGGCAAAATGAATGGATGTCTGATAGGAAGGACTTAAAACAATAAATCTTTGACAGCGCTGATTCAGTCTTTGTGAAATGACTAACTGATTGCCAGAGACTTTTAATGTCAAAACATCAGATTGTACAGGTGCCTGAAAGTAAGTATGCATTGTAATACTGATGTCTTTTATTTTTTCCTAGCAGTAAAGAAATGCTTTCAGATGTTACAAAAGAGAATGTGTGATGTGAAAAATGGGGATAGCACAAACTACTGCTCAAAGGGGAATGCTAATGTGTTATTACGAGAATGATGATATACTGATTGTGCATTTGTGGTGCAGTGGGTTTCTTTGCCCAAGTAGATGGCTAATTTATCTAACACACAACCTGTATTGATGGCACAACAGCCTACTAGCCACTGCGGCTGCTGCATGAAAGGATACAAATCTCTTTCCAGGAGACTAAGGCCTGGAAGCTGCATCCTTGTGGCTGTGGATGCCTTCATGCTTTCTTGCTGACTTTCTGGAGCATGAGGGTGTGAGAGAATGAGTTTGCCCCCTCCTGGTTTGCTGATGGCATCATAGGGTTTGTGGATATGGTTCAATTACCTGTAAGTAAAGCCTTGCTGGTAGGCAGATGCAATGAAGTGAATAAAGCATGTACTTGTGCCTTATTTCAGTCTAGACATGTAGGCAAATAAGTTTGTGTGGCTGTCTTCATGACTCAGAGTAGAAGAAGAGGGGAGAGGAACAGATGGGAAATTTGAATCAATCATGGCCATGCTGCATGGCTAGCACAGCTGAAATCAGCTGGCAAAAGTCAGCCTCATCCCACAAGTAGGAAAGGAGTTAGCAGATTAGGCATAATAACTCTCTGTGTGTATCCCCTCACCTGGTCCTGGTGCAATGTAGAGATGTGTACTGCTCCATGGGCAGGACCAGCAGTGCTCATACATGTTCTTTGTCCTGAATTAGGATGGATGTGTTGTGTAGGAGAGTAGCTGTCTGCAGATGCAAATCCTTCCATCCATTCTGGTCTGGAGGTGCAGTGGCCAAATTGCTACTGTCCTCAGAGAACTCCCTAAGGTTGCCCCACGGAGAACCAGAGTGATCTGTCATGGTCCTGAGGGTCCCACCAGCCCTTGTTGGCCCTGTCCCACTACTGCACTGCCTGCCCCAGCCCTCCCATGGCACAAGAGCCCCAGTTCAGCCAGCCCAGGGCCACCCATCACTGTCTCCATCCCCAACTGCTGAGATGGTGAAGGTACTGCCTGTGCTGTGGTCACCCTCAGATCCCAGCTCACTCTTCCTAGTGGGGCAGTACTGCTCCTGCTGCTTCCTGATGCATTTATTGGAGCAACCTAATCCTCAGGCAGAAACAGGACTTGTGATACCTCAAGTCTAGTTGGTCCATGTTGTGGGGAAGAGGGCTGTATGCACCTGACCTTGTAAGCATGCAGTAAGCTGTGTGCCAGATGTTGTTGCAGCACTAGAACTCTCTCATCTCAAGAGCTCAGGTGTCTGTAAGGTGTTCAAGGGTCCTCCAGAAATATTGCAAAACAGACATGCAAAAGGCAGATGAAAAATGACCTAACCACTAATCTCCAGCTTTTGTTAGGATGTAAATGGAGGAATAAAAACAATAATGTTACTGTGCAATGTGTCCTTGTTTTTAATGCTCTGTACTTATGCATAAAGTGCACATGCTCCAGTGTCTTTGAGATGGATTCTTTGTACCAGTCAATAATGAATTTTGGTGCAGGCTTGCACTATGAACAGCACTGGAAGTAGCCTGAGAGTTAGAATTGAAGTAAGGAAGTGTAAAAAGTTATGGGGCAAGAGAATAGGAATAATTATGGGAACAGGTAAGGAGATAGAACATTTTCCAAAGACGCTCTTCAGCAAGTTGAGACAGACAGAAGAGGTAAGGGTAAATAGTGAATACCAGTGGTAAAACTGATAGGATTTTTTCTGAGCATATCTGGCCTTTCCCCTGTGTCAGCTTTCACTATTCCCTAGGACAAAGACTGAAGAACACAAGTCTGTCTGTCTCAGTTGGACCTCAGAGGATCTGCTTATGTCTGCGTTCTGGGGTAATTGCACTGTTGAGAGGCGAATGAGTAGAGTGGAGCAAGAGGCAAAGGCAAATTCACAGTTGACAGATTGTCCCTCTGGACATCAGTTAGTAACAATGCCAATACAGTCTTGATTGGGCTTTAATTGTCAGTATTTAAAGGACTCAGTTGTGGTAGTGGGAAAACCACAAGACAGACCACTTGCAGTGGCAGAGGTGGAGGAAGGAGCATGACCTTCCTTTGTTTTTGTATCTCTTTTACCATATTACAGAAACCATTAACTGAAGGGATGTAGTCCCTTCCCTTCTTGATATCAGCCCTAGTGCTGCAGTAAGGATCACCTCTCTTGACCCTTGGAAGGTTACGAAGTTGCTGTAAATAAAGGTTGATATTCCCTTTGTATCAAAAAGTCCCATCTGGTTAGAGTACGTTTTAGTGTTCAAACCACAGTTATAGCACTGATGACTGTCTGTTTGCAGCAATGTTGTTTTTGCAAGAGGTTTGAAAGGTTTTGCACTGTATTTATCATGCATGGTTGCTCTGTGAAATATTGCTAGTGTTATTTTTACTCTTCTCCTGTGGAACTGTGTTTTTTCAATTTTCAATTCAGAAAGAAAATAAATGCTTCAGCACAAGCCATTGTTTAAATTTTCCCTACCATTATTATTGACAAATATCATAATAAGAGTTTGGAAAAAAAGTTGAAATCAAATGTCATGGTCATTCCATGGGAAAATGCATAGTAAGTATATATTATTTTAATAACAATTTACTCAAGCAAATATACAGAAAACAAAGTTCTCTCATTTGGAGTATGTTCTTTTCTTGGATGTTTTATTACCTGCTGTCTCCACCGTTCACAAATAAGCCATGCTGAATAGACACATCTGGCTTTTGTTGCATTTCCACAGTTACACGTGAGGTTATGTGGGAAGCAGTATGTAAATCTGGACCAAAACATCACAGATTTTGCTGAAGTCCAGGTAGTTAAAATAAGGGGAAGAACAAACATCTTTTTTCATGTTACCATGCAGAAATGTATTTTTTAGAGCAGTAAACAAATATGAAAATGAGAATTAAGAGTGCATTAAAAATGCAGGATTTAATGTGTCTAAGAGCTATTACTAAAACTCCTGCTGAAATCAATAGCAAGATTTAGACCTAACAGTCAGCAGCATTCATGTTTGATCAGATGCTGAAGTGAAGCTGTGCCTATTGCAAACTGTTCCCTTTATGCTCTGAAATCCAAGAAGATAAACTGTGTGACAGAATAATATATGAATGTATATTCTCTTCTGTTGTTGGGGGGCTTCAAAGCAGCACAGTACTGCACTGTCTAATCTTGAAATCCTTGTTTTAACGAAAGCTGCTCTGCCCTCCTGAAGACCTGCACTTGTTAAAAGCACAGAAGGGAATCCCAGTTATGAGCTTTCATCATATATATATATATATATATAAGTTTATATAATATATATACATATAAATTATATATATATTTACCAACAGGGGCGCATTGGCTTTGTTGGAAACCATACAATTTCAATCCTTTTCATCTTAGTTTTCATTATACAGAAATTTCAATAGAATGATGAGTGCTGTCTCTTCTTTGCAAGACAAAATCTCACCATTTACAGTGCTGACTGGTTTGATGGCAACTGCCTGTGAATTAAAGGGAATGAGCAAGTCTATCCAACTTACTGTTAGAAATGTCGTAGGTAGTGTGCAGATGTGGTAAGATGTGGTAACCATGACAAATATGCTATGAGGCATGATGCGGGAAGGCTGGTGGAGAAAAATCTTAATTCCTACATGCGAAACCTGTACCCTTGCATCTTGGAAGAGTGCAATCTTCCTGATCAGCCCTTGGAGAAAATCATACCTTGCTCTAGTAGTACAGTCTTACATGGCACTTAGGAAAATATTAGAGCTTAAAAGCTGAAATTATTTAATAGAGAAAGTCTAACGTGTTTTTCTGTCAAATGTCACTTTCGCATTTGAAAATGGGGGTACCAGTCCCAGGTCAGACAGATACCACTTTGTATGGTTATTTATTTCTGCAGAGTCCTATGCCTTATAATGCAGCAAAAGCACAAAATGTCAGTAAGCAAAAATAATGGTTTCTGGAGAAGTTCTTGCTTGGTTCCTTACCATGTTTTGCCCTTATATGTATTTACTGCCATTCCTTCCAAAATCCTCTGTGTGTTCTTGCTGCAGTGGCTTCCTGAAAGCAGAGTTGGCACATGCTGTTGAGTGCTGGGGATCTCCATCAGCACAACAGGCTCAAGGAGCCCAAGTATGGCCAGCAGATTTGATGCCAATTGGCTTTTTCAAGTAGGCTGTTTAAAGGCAATGCATTCATCTGCAGAACAGGCACATGCATAGGCCATGGATGGAAAGAAGGGTGTGCCGGGCTCATAGATGCTCCAGGCTCTGCTGTTAAAGAGTAGTATAGCGGCTTTGCCTTGTTGGAACTGCAAACGTTGTCATGATGTGTGCAAAAATATAATCTCTCTCTGAATCTCAATTTATTCTTGTTAACCACGTGAGCTTCTTTAGCAATAAGTTCTGCAGGTAATTTATGTACTGTCATATATTTGTTATATATTCATGGAATATTTCCTCACCTGTCACTGGATATCACTTGATGCCGTCTCTAAGGAGAGTAAATAAGAACTTTTTTCCATTCCTTCAATTTTTTTTTTAATGTACTTATCTAGTCCCTTCTGTAAGATTTTTCCAGTCCTTTCAAACCAGTGCCAGACTCCCAGCAACACAAATGATGCATGATGTGAACTTCAAGGAAAGATTGAGTAAGCAATATTGTGAATAAAAGCTGCACACTAACTTAAGACACCCACAGTATTTTGTGTAAAGCTAAACAGAAACACTTAAGATCTGTAATGTGTTCCTTTTCCTTTTTTCCTTCTCTACCTCCACTAAAGAGAAGTTTGGGAGGAATGCAAATAATTAAGCAGCCAAAACCACCAAACATTCTTGCAGCTGAGGATATCACCTGGTGCCTGTGAAATTCTTTGTAAGAAGTTTCTTTTTTGAATCACCAGTTGGGAAGAAGCCAGGCTCAGGCTCAAATAATGAATAGTGACAGTATTTTTTTTTCTTAATGTGCTGGTATGAAATTAATATAGTAACCTAACAGTGGTGGTTTGTCAAAAAAAAAAAAAAAAAAAAAAAAAAAAGAATACATGGCCCCAGGACTTTTGTTTCCCAATCAGAAGAATTGAGCTTTATTCCTCTTTATTCCTCACTGATCTGGCTAGGTTCTTAGTTTCAGTCATTTCACATCTCTGTTTCTCAACTCTTCAGCCTATCCTTTCAGTGCTGGCAGTCTGTGTACTCTGGCAAGGAGAGGTAACTTTTATGTATATGTATTTAAAGTCAGAGTTCTAGTGCTTGGCATTGGACACTACCAAAAACTAGTACATATGTATTATCTGAATCTTCTGAATAATCTAAAATGTTCAGGTGCTGTGAATTGGATGATGGGAAATAACAAGGCTTTTTTGCTTCTTATTTTTCTTTGCTCCTCTGGAATGACAAAGATTGAAAATGTACAAAGAAAATAGGGGATATCTACAGATTTAGCTGTTGGCAATGTAGTATAAAGCCTAAATATTGCAAGACTTACAGTAAATTGTGAAAGTTGCAAACATTGCATGCAGTTAATACTGAACAGTAGGAATTCAGGACAATAAGAAAATGATCATGAATGAACATGTATTTACTTTTCAGGTGGCTCACGAACACCTAAACATTACAGGGAAGGGGATGAGGATTAACTAATTAAAGTTTTCACAGTGGTTTTAAGAGGAAAAGTGCTGATTAACTTTAAATCATTATTTTATTATGAAGTCATTCATAGTCTTATCTGGTATGGGACTTGATTACAACCTTCAACTTCAACCCGGTTTCAGTGAAAAGTTTTTGAATCTTTCGAATGCTTTTAGGTAATTCCCTAAATTATGTTATCATGAGTTATCAAACAATAGAGATATCAAATAATAGAAACTTTGTTGAGAATAACGTTAGGACTAAATGTGATCAAAATACAAGAATTGTGATAGGCAAGACATTTAAGTTGGTCTTTTGTGTGTTTCTGCTGCTTGCACACAACTAAACTCAATCTTTTTCTCATATTTGTCACTAAATGAAAATAAGATGTGATCCCTAGGTTCTTAAAGTTGCCAAATAAAATGGAGAAATTCTCACCAATTCTGCTACTAATGGCAGGTTCTTCCAGCATCTAGTTGGATGTCTGGATAGGGGACAATGCAGCTTTGCTTTGGGCACTTTCCCAAGACAGGGACTCAGATTCTTCATGCTGACCTTGACTCACTCAGTCCTTGTCAGGGCCAGTGCTATTTTTTTAATTTTCATTTTTAAGAATTACTCATCTCATTGCGAAAACAGAACAAAAGCTGCAAGGTAAAGAAAAGCCTTTGACAGCTGAAACATCTGAATTTTGTAAATTCTGAGGCCAGAAGTGACCATTCAGAGGAGCTAGCCTGATCTCTTGCACAACATACGGTGAAAAACCTCCACTAGTAATTTCTTCATCAAGCCTATTTTTTATTCTTGAACTGTAGCATGCTCTTTGTTCTCATTAGTAGTGTCTCTTCCTAATTATTATAAGCAATGTTTTTATACTAACAACGTTATTTATATAGGTCATAAATACTCAGTATTTAGAGTACAGAAAATATTATGGCAGCTTTGAATGACTTGTAGTCTAAACTTCATTTGCTACACTGCTGACATTCTCTGGCCTCTTTTCTGCAACGTAATGCTTTTTATTCAATGAATAACATTTGGCAACAGATTGTCTCTCTTTTTTTCCCCTCATTTTTCTTGCTTTCTTTTCCTTTCAAGTTGCGTGGACTCATCTAGATTTTTTCCTTACATTTATATTTATATATCTTCATATATTTGTATTATTTATAAGCTATTAATCTCCTTCTTAACTTTTAAAATGATCCTTTGCCTTCTAATAAGACTCAGCTGGGACAGCGAGCTAAACAACTCAGAGATCTATCACTTAAAAAGAGAAGAAAAGCTCTGCATTTACTCTCTAGGCAGATATCCTGGAGCTTGTCCAGCTCTAGCTTAAATTATCTTCATGAGGCTGTTGTTAGCAGTTGCACTGTTGCATTATGCATGATTCCTTGCTGCTTCTAGTATGAACAAACCACAGTGTTTGGTTAGTGGTTTTCAATTTTATGCTAAGCTGTACGATTTGTTGGTGCTATTTAGGTTAATATGCTATTATTTTGCATATTTATAACTCTCCCATTACACTTTTATTAATAATGATGTCATGTTTGGTAGCAAGGATCAATAAGACTCCTAGTGTGTAATGTTTACATATTTATATTATTACAGTATAATAAGTCTCTTAGGCAGCTCTCGGCACTGGAATCGCTTTGTAGATGAGCCTTTCAGGTAATTTCATGCCTGCAGTGAATGCTTGGAAAGCAGTGATACACTGCTGAAATGAAATCTAACCCACGACTAGTGTATAGGTATCAAAGCTGGCACTCTATCCTCAATATATGTATCAGAAAAATAAGCAGTGACTCATTACAGACATTTCCATTTCCATTGGATGGATTCTGTTTCACCTGTTGTGTTGTTAGGCCTTCCATAAGTGGTATTTTTTTAGCATAACTCTGAGGAATATTTCTGCACTTTCTTTTCCAGTCATCCCTTTTAGAGGGATATAGTGAACTTAGAGACGTGTACAGCATCTCGTGAAGAAGAAATTTCAGGCTTTTCCCAAAACTTCCCTCCTCCCTCCCCCCCCAGTGCTATATTTACTTACGTTAGCAGTGGCAGAAGATTTCCTTAGTGCTACCTCTTGCAAAACATCAGCAATACCATGAAGAAAACAAATGTTACCCCTGTTAGAGAGCAAACTGCTTGCCTGATTCTTTTGCACACCAGAAGGCTCATCAGCATTGCTGACCCACCGGCTGAAGTAAGGAGGTGCATGCAGGCAGCTGGCTGTTATGAATGAAAGCCTTTGGATAAAAAGGGTTTCTTGCAGATCTACTGCTATGCTGCGTATTCTTGCTAATAGTAGTGATCACTGTAGTGTGAATGAGTATCAGTGGCTAATTATACAGAGCTAGATTATGTCCTATTAATTCCTAATGGGTGCAAGAAGCACTCCCTCTTGCCTTTTCATCTGCCAGTGTCTTTGTGCAAGAGCATGCAAAAGTGCAATGGTGCGTTAGGGTGTGCAGAGACTTTTCCACATAGCCCCTGTGGTGCCAGCTAGCTGGAGGAGGCTGGGAAAAGCTGGAATCAACTCTACCTCATTGTTTCTCTCTCCTGCCCCTTCTCCACAGGCACATCCTGACCCCCTGACCCAAGCTAGAGCCTTGTGAACCAGAGTCCAGCAGGTATGCTCTTTCAGGTTGTGGAGAAGATACTTGCTGGAAGGCTGTGAAGTCTGTAGCAGTGTCAAAAGATCACATCATGTAACTGACCAGCATTGCCAAAACAAGTGTCAGAGTATCAAAAAGAAAGGTTGTCAAAAAAATTAAAAATTAAAATGAAAATAAGGTTTTATTTATTATTGCAGAAACAAGAAACAAGTCAATAAGTATAGCATTTCACAAAAGTTCACTCTGGTATTCCTTCCAAAGGCATCTTGCTGGCTCACAACAGACTCATTTTACTCAGTGGAAATGCACCCATTTTATCATGTTTTACCTTGAGAAGAGCAGTGTTATACAGGACGTTCTTACTCAGACCTCCAAGTAGGGGGAAATCTCGATTATGGACAATTTAACCAACTAGATGTACTCTCTTCTTTTCACTATTGTTCTTTAAATGCTTCAGTTTATTGCAGTTAAATTTAAGTTTTCATAGCTTGAAAATTTTGAAAATAAAAAGTAATCATTTTTCCCCCTTTATGATTTTAAGTACTTCTTACCAGTGGTTTCTAGGCTTTTTTGTGTTACTGGAAACTTACCTTTTCCTTTCTTCAATAAAGATAGAATCTGTTTGTTGTTTGAGAAACATGTCGTAGCGCATCTGGCCTATGGCAAGCAGCTTGAGCCATATATGTCACAAATGCAAATCAAAAAACCTCCAGTACCAGTGAAAATCTGTCAGGAACTGTACTGACAGATACATCAGTGCCTCCCGAAGCAGTGTCTTAAGCATGTGTATGAATCTGTTGTCTTTCCTCTACCCTTTTTCCTCCCAAAAGCAAACCTCTGATCTGAGTTGTGACCCCTTGCAGAGGCCTCACAGGAAGCCAGAGGTAGAGAATGTCTGTGAAAGACCTGAGCCTACAGCTTTGCCCAGTGAATGCCAGCTCAACATCTCAGGTTGTTTTTTAATTTCAATTCAAAAGAAGAATCAAGTGTACATTATGTTAACATTTGTGTCTGTCAAGGGAAGAAGAGCCCCCATAAAATATTACTGCAGGCATTTTTATGACCCATTGGTCAAATATTAGCAATTAATTCCTACAGAAAAATTTTAAAAATGCTCAGATATGAAGTATTGTAAAACTAGTTTCTCTAGCCACATGCACCAACTCTCCGTTTGTGTATAAGTCACTATTAACTCTCTCATTCCTGAAAAAGACAGTGCTGGTTGTAGTCTGTTGGGTGACTTCTTCCCAACTGTGTTGTTGTCATCTGTTTGGTCAAATGCTTTAGGCTGGGACTTTGACTCTTTCCAGTGGTGCTTCACAGTGACGAGGTTTCTTCTGTTTGCTGTGAGCACTCATATTTCTGCTTTTTATTAGTAAAACCCAAGGTTTGTACTTATGGCATTAGGCAAAGTTTAGCTTCCATTACCCATCACTATCACTTAAGGGTGTAGTCTGTATATTGTTTATGAAATGCTGCAGTGTCCTTCAGACTACAGATAAATAGAAACAGGGTACAAATTCTTAGTTGCAGTCAGTGTACCCGAGGAGCAAAACAGTTTGTAATTTGTCTCTGCATTGTTCTGCACTGCTTTCAATTACTGTATTGTTTATTTTTTCCTACATTAGTGTGATTTAGGTAGCACAGCACCTACTGTTCATACCAGTATCCTAAATATAAATGTCTTTACAGAATACCAGATCATGATTGAATCTAGTATGTGAACTTTGGTCTTGAATTTTAGCTTCATTAGAACCAAAGAAGCTGCAGTGGTTTGAATCATTGCTGAAGTTATAATTTCCTTAAATCATGTGAACTACTTATTGTAATGCTAAAGACATATGAACAACTTGAATAAAGAGTATTTTTTGAATAGCTGATCATGTACAGGTCTAAAGTGTCCATTTATGCATTTTGATTACTATATTTCTGTTGTGGCTAGTACACTTCACTCACAGAAGAATATGTGCACATAAACAGGCTTGACATACTTCAGCAGATAGAAATAATGCGTACTGTTTTCCATTCAGATGGTCAAACAGAACGGAAAAAATCCTTAGACTGTGTATAGAGATGAAAAACCCCTAATCTCTGCGTTGCCTTCAGTTCAGAAGTACACTTGAAATGCTCAGGAGATGTACACAAGTGAGCATAAGCACCAGAGGCACATACAGAACCAGTTCCTTATTCTGATGAGGCCAAAAGTCATTCTTCTGTATTCAGCCCCTGAGACTGGCTATAAAAACAGCAGACATTGATTCTGTTCTTATTTTGTTTAAGGACCATAAGAGAATCTTAAGAAAATGTCAAGTTCAGATCATTGAAGTAAGAAATCCTCTGTTTGCTCTAATTTTGGCCCCATCCACATGCTTCTACTCTGCCTGTGTCTCTATCTATATGGAAATTTTTCTCCTTATATTGCCATTGAATGGAATTCAAAATGAAAAAGATGTCTAGAATACTGTTTAAAAACTCATGCAGAGCAACATACATATAAAAATTTATACCTGTTTTAACACCAATATTATTACCTCAGAGATTGTAAAATAGGTACCTTATTCTCAAAAAAGTAGTCTGTAAGTCTCCTACATGTTACACCTCATTTATTTTGTTTTATGTCTGTTATTTTGACTAGGATGTGACTGATGTAACAGAATCTGAAATTCAGTCAGTCAAACACACAAATGCCCATTTTGGAAAGCCGTTTTACCAGCTCTGTGTTAAAATTAGGAGCTTGAGTACTGTGACATTTTTTGTCTGAGTGATTGGATGTCTGACCTTTTGAAAATGTGGGTCTCAGGTTAGCCCATCACCCTCGTTCTACTTGTGAGGTGAAAGTTACTGCTTGAAGTGTATTTATGAATGTCTTGAAATACTTTCTCATCCTTTTTACTGTTGGCAAATCCTCCTGCACTCAGCTGTCCACTGCAAACAGTGCAAACTGATGTCACAGAGCACCTTTGGAGATTGTGGTCCCAAAGACTCATCCTCTGGGGCTTCCACTATGCTGGTAAGGATACTCGTAGTCTGGACAAGTGTTTAGAGAACTGATATTTTCTTTCCTTACTGTGTCCTAATTTATCCTAATTAAGATGTCCATGGTAATTATTTTCACACTGAGACGTTTGGATAAATTGATTAATTGTTTTTAGAGACAAGTCCTGGTTTAGTCTACTCTCAGTCTTGTTATTAGGCTGGATTTCTTCACAGCTTTATTTTGGAACCCCCCAAAATTATACAAATACACACATGCATTCATATATTCACAAGATTTAGTATATATAAAATATATGCAGTTCAAGTCTTTTTTTTTTTTTNTCAGGAATCTGGTTAGGAACACAAAACCTAGAATGATATAATTTCAGTCTAAAATTTCAGAAGCACTTCAGGACCAAAATTTCTAATATATATTTTTCCTTTTATATTAGAGGATGGAGTGTGTTATTATACTATATGCAATGAAGTTCTTTTTTGATTGATCCTGATGAACGAAACTGAGACCATAGATTCTTACATCTCTTTTAAAATATAGTCCCCATCTTTATTAAAATACCTTGTTGGTTCTAGAGTGACAAGGACAATTTCTGACAGACAGCACAGTGGTGTTTGACAGGAAAATCCTGCATGGGCACTGAACTCTTCCTTTACCTTTTTCAATCACCAGAAAACAAACTGGAAAAGTGGAAATAGCAAGGTCAGGTCAGGTGAGTGCATACTTAAACATTTCATAGGGTGAAGAGTGCAGAGCAGCAATTTGCTCTCATGTTCCATTAATTCAGAGACAGCTGTCATTTATCTTTTGATGGAAGCTAGAGGTTGAAATGCTTGACACAACATATCAAGCCTAATATGGAAAGATAAGAGCAATGTGGGCTCAATTCTGTAAAAGTGAGTTACTGTGCAAAGAGGTTTCATAATTCCCCTACTGACGTTTAGCAGAGAATTTTGGCCACATTTCAGCAAATACAAATTGCCCAAGCTATAGTTTAAAAGAAAAAAAAGTCAAAGGATTGCATGGGGAATTAACCACATAATTTCTATTAGGGAATATATGAAATGCATGGCTAAATTCTTGTGAAGCTTCTCAAATGTTTAAGAACTGCGTATCCATAAAACAGTTTTAAAGATAGCTATTGAAATGTAGGTAGGTAGGCAAAAAGTTAAATAAATTGATGGAGAAGCACTCCTTTTTGCCTCTGGAAAAACCTGACTGCAAGATGACAACTCAGACATATGTGCTTCTTTAGTTGTCAAAGTATTAGCATCTATGAGTCAATTTGGTGAGGAATGCCATTAAAAAGATAAAAGAGAGCAAAACCAAAAACAATTTCACTAAAGGCTCATTCAATAATACTGTAGATTTAAGAGAATAAAAGTGATTGCTATAAAAACCAAAGTGGAATGGGGGAGAGTGGGAAGGACGATGGTAGGGTGACAATAAGTTGCAAAAGTGAATATAAAAATCATATCCAATACAAGAAACTATAGTTGGAATAGAGTACTATGCAATGAAAGTCACTGAGAAAATCAGCACAGCTCCCTCCTGGACTCAATATGACATTTTATATGTGGCTGAGGGGTTTAGGACCTAATGGGATGATGCGTATACCACCCCACATCTTACCCCTCTCTTGTTTCATGATTGAAAAGGACTCTTCACCATCACTCACAGTTCAGTTGGGACTATAAGGGTTTAAGGGTACTGGGCCTAGGCATCTTCCCTGTGCTTCTGGACACTCAAAGTTTTCTGTGGCACAGGTCATGCCTGTATGAAGGCAGTTATTGTTCTTGTACCTCTTACTTCCAATTCACAGGCACATGTATCTTATACTTCTCCCATGAATAAACAGATAACATTAACAACTTTGAAAGGGGATATCAGGAAAATAGGTATGTACCTTTGCACGGTTTTTCAGCTGCTTAAGAGCAAACAGGTCAAAGCATCACACTGTGATTCATGGAAGAATGCTTCAGACACCACCTGGTCTCACTGATCTGATTTTGGGAATCATGACTTTATATTTCACAGGTGGACACTTTGTTCTCAGTACTTTGTATTAATACAGAGTAGGTGAGTCCAGATCTTCAGTGGTTGTACAAAGATTATGAATTATCAGTCCTGTTCATGGCTTGTATTTCAGGTTTGTCTAGCCTAATCTGAAACTTCTGTTCCAGTCCTGTCCTTTTGAAAAATATATGAATTTGAATTCAGTATTACTGCCACCTGAACTGAAAAGTTCTTAAGGTCCATATATGTTCATCCTGTTCTGGCAGGAGAGGAGGAACAGCAGAAATTGCTGACATACTGTCAGTTCAGCCGCTCATATCTGTTAGGAACTTATTCTGCTGTAGCAGAAAAGTTCTATTCTTGTCATTACAAAAATGTTCTGTGATTTTTTTAACTTTCCTTGAGTGTAGCTATTTTTGAATATAAATAAAGTAGGGGTAATATATTTTTATTTTGATAAAGAACTCACTGAAAACATTCTCCTGCCAGACCTGAAAATAAAAGCAAAGCTCTGTATCCAAAAGTACCTTTGACTGCAATAGAGAAAAGTGATTTTAATTGGTATCAGATACCTATCTTTTCTTTTTTCCAAAAAATTGCATACTAAGAATTAATTTGATTGGCTTTCTGAGAAGTTCTTCCCATTTGGCTTTATTTTTTTAAAAAACTTTTTTAAAACTTTGAAATACATTGTTTCAAAATATTAGTGGCATCCAGAGCTGTGGGAAAATCTCCTGTGTCTCTCTTAAGATATTAAGCAGTTGTAAGAGAGCTTTGTATACTTGTAGGAAAAAAATACCTGTATGATTCAATATCACATTATTTGAGCAATCTGTCTTACTGGGCTATTTTAATAGTATTCTGTGAAATACAGTGGTAATTAGAGTAAGCAAGAGAAATGAATCTGCCCGTAACTTCTATTTCCCTTCAGCTACAAGAAATCCTGGGTGGGGGATTCAGATTTTATGTGCCCTTGTCTGATAGAAGGTGCCAAAAGGGAGGCGTGAGGGAAGGAGCCTCGTGTTCCTTGGGCTCCACAGATTGTGTGCAAATGCAGTTACTCTACTCAACCAAAGGAAGGGAATATGGACACCGGCAGCACCCTGAAACAAGTAAGGGAGAAATAAGAGACTTTCTTTGTTCATTGCCAGCACAGGCTCTGGGTACATTTTAGGACGGTAGCAAGAGACATAATGTTGTGTGCCCAGAGGGGCTGGACTGGCCTTCTGGGTGCTCTTCCAGGAGGTCTGCTTCTCCACACGGTAGCAATGTGTAATAGTGGCATCACAGAACATCTCTTTCTCTCCGATCATCAACCCACCTCTCCTCACCCCTGAAACAGCAGCTGCCAGAACTGTAGGATGTTTTGTGGAACAGCCTGCTCGGTGATTGTGTTCACAGGTAATACCACTGCAAACGAAATGCAGCTCTGCTTTTGACATTGCTCCAATTATGGAGCCCATGTTGCAGTTTGAAGTGCTGAGCCACCTGATGTTTTAATTCAATTTTCATCTGAGATTTCTTTGATCCTTCTATCCTTAAGGAAAAAATAATCATCATCTTTAGGGTTTTTACGTCTGGAGAATATAGATCAAAGCTAGAGAGGCAACAGTTTTCATGAATAAAATTAAAAATAAAACTAAAAAGGTGAAGAATTTAGTTTTTCTTGGGACAAACTCAAGATCATATTGTTGATCAAGGTCAGAATGCCTGTAAAACTGTTGTACGGGAGATAAATAAGATAGGTAGCATGCCGATTGTACGCCCTCCTTAGATTTTTTGTAGGTTCGTTCAGTAGAAGAAAGCAGGTGCTTCCTTGCCCTCTGTGAGCAGAAATGGACTGCAGTGAGTTGGAAGCTGCCAAGTGTTGACAACTGAGCTGCTGCAGGGGAGGCGAAGTGCATTCCACATGGTAAAGCCAGAATAGATCATGGCCCTCCTGTTCTAGGGGAGAACCAATTGCTTTGCAACTACGTTTGCTGGATAGTAACACCACCTTTATCTTATTCAGAGGAATGATCTATTTCTTAGGTGTTCTCCTGAATTCAATTAGAGATGGATTGTTTTATGGTTTTTTTTTTATTTTTTTTTATTTTTTTTTCCCTGTTTTTCTCAGACAAGTGATAAATAATGATCAGAGACTACCTTTAGACTAGGGGACTGACAACATTCCCATATTACACTTAAGTGAAAATAGGTCTGGCACCTGGCAAGGGATATATACCATAGCTTTGAAATTTCTGTGGTCATGTGAAACTGGATAGAGGGATATGACCTTGCCTTTCCCTTCCTCATACTTCCCTAATTTTCTTACTGCAAAAATTATTTCTGCTTCAGCCTGTTCAGGTTTAAGGAAACCACTAATTTATATAGGGCATGCTCAGAGGCTTAGCATAATCATTCCCAGAGTAACATGACTGTTTCCATTAGCATAATTATGCCCGTACTCATTACGTGATTCATATTCTTCAATATTTTTTTTTAGAAGTCACAATTCCCCACTTTATTAGATTTGTCTTTTCTGAAGGATTGTACAAATTTTATTTTAATCATCCCTTATTTTTCAATTTAACTTTTAAAGCTGAAATGAGAAATTTGTTTTCACTTTGAGTAACTTCTGTTATCTGAGACTGTGACCTGAGTCACTGCATATAAGGTGAGAAGAAATCAGAATTGAAGCCTGTGACTTAAATCTTCACCCACATGATTTTCCCATCACATTTACCTTTCATTTTTGGGTCCTAAAGACAGGCGTAGTGTTATGTTCTGATCTATACTCTCTGCACTCTCATAGTTGTTAAAGGATCATATCACCCTTACACCTTCCTATCTGAGTCAGGAATCATATATTGCTATAGTTTCAAAGGCTGCAGTTTGGGTGAGTTAATATAGACCTAAACAGAAGCTGAATGGACCATTTAACAGACAGCAGTTTCCTGTATCCAACTGCTTACATACAGAAACCCAATAGGGCTTAGCTGACACAAACTATCATGGATTTCTTCAGGCTTAAAGAGGTTGCCATATCCTATTTTAGAACAACTGCTACTTAACTCTTGGTCATATGGCAGCCTTTAGGAAGCTGTTCTGTAAGGGAAAAAAACATATTTTTGAAGTCTTATATATTTATTCACTTTTAAAAAGCATTTGAGCTTTCAAATACCATCTTCAGGATGATTTCTCCAAATGAAGTGTCTAGATTTGCATGACAATGAAAATCTTATGCCCCAGGAAACAAAAATAAATACAAGGACTGCTCTGAAAGTAATGCCTCTCATTTTATTATGTTGGTCCACAACATCAGGGGTGGATGTTGATGCTATGGCAGTAGAGGTTGAACCTTCCCATTCCATTCCATTTTGTTGCCGTGTGACAGATGGCAGCAGAGGGGCACTCTGACACAATGGAGTCTCACATGGAAGTGCAGATGAAGCAAAGGTGTGGAACTGAATTTCCTCATATGGAAAAAATGTCATTCATTGATATTCATCGACACTTGCTGGATGTTTCTGGACACCAAACAGTGGATGTGAGCACAGTGAGGCAGTGGGTGCTGCATTTCAGCAGTAATGACAATGACATGAAAGGCAAGCCATGTTCTGCATGACCATGCAGGTTTTTACAAGCACGGCATGCAGGCTTTTGTTCATCTCTGGTGAAAATGCATAGCTAATGGTGGTGACTATGTTGAAAACTAGTGCTTTGTAGCTGAGAATTTTCTCTATCCAATAGTTTTACTGTGTTATACTGTCTTACTTTGTAGCTGTTGTAGTTTCAATAGAAATAAATATGAGACATTACTTTCGGATCAACCTAGATAATGTGATTGTTATCTGCACACAGGACTGGAAGTTTGAGGAAGAGAAAAAGAAGGGAGAGAGAGTGGAAACGTGAAGCTGCAGTATCTGTCTAATTACTTCTTGCTTCTGAAGAGCTGATCACATGAAAACAATGTCTCACCCTATGTGTCCCTTATTTCGTGTCCAGAATACTATTTTGTTTGCAGCTTTGTGTCAGTCAGATACAATTGATTTCCTTTTCCCCTGTACTAGCACATTTCTATGCATTGCTCTTATTTTTAAAGCAGACAGATATGTGGCGGAGTTTTCACTTTTCCAGTTAGAGCTGTGTGTTTTCTGGCAGTTCAGGGATATGGAGAAGGTGTTACAAGCTGGAACTCTGTTCAGTGTAACTCTCCAAGATTCTTTTTCAATCCAAATTACTAGTTAATTTAAGTCTGGAGGACTTCGGTCCACTTGACCGCCGGAAGTCCTGCTCATTAATGCTTATTGCTGCTGAATGTCTGCCCATACTCAACTACAATGAGAGGATGAAGAATCGCGTTGTCTGACTTCAGACATCTAACAGGCTGGAAAACTAAGTAAAATAAGTGAACTTAGGTGCAGATTCCTCTCGTTTAAACAGTACATGTGCATCATTTGGTGAGCATCTAAATAGTTCTACTGAAAGCAATGGATTCTAACTCTATTGCCCAACTCATGTCCATTTATCCAACATGTACAAAAAGTAGAAATACACCTACATGGTCAAGTAGTAAGTGTTTCCCTTCTCTTCATTTATTGTAATACAGACCTTTAGGTCCAGATATGGTTCGATTTTTAAACGTTCCTTATGTTGAGGACAATATTAGGAGGGGAGTGTCACGGTCCAANTAGAAATAAATATGAGACATTACTTTCGGATCAACCTAGATAATGTGATTGTTATCTGCACACAGGACTGGAAGTTTGAGGAAGAGAAAAAGAAGGGAGAGAGAGTGGAAACGTGAAGCTGCAGTATCTGTCTAATTACTT
This sequence comes from Penelope pileata, assembly GCA_013396635.1. Taxonomy (NCBI): domain Eukaryota; kingdom Metazoa; phylum Chordata; class Aves; order Galliformes; family Cracidae; genus Penelope; species Penelope pileata. The sequence continues at coordinate 156,940 of WBMW01002666.1, forward strand.
CTTGCTTCTGAAGAGCTGATCACATGAAAACAATGTCTCACCCTATGTGTCCCTTATTTCGTGTCCAGAATACTATTTTGTTTGCAGCTTTGTGTCAGTCAGATACAATTGATTTCCTTTTCCCCTGTACTAGCACATTTCTATGCATTGCTCTTATTTTTAAAGCAGACAGATATGTGGCGGAGTTTTCACTTTTCCAGTTAGAGCTGTGTGTTTTCTGGCAGTTCAGGGATATGGAGAAGGTGTTACAAGCTGGAACTCTGTTCAGTGTAACTCTCCAAGATTCTTTTTCAATCCAAATTACTAGTTAATTTAAGTCTGGAGGACTTCGGTCCACTTGACCGCCGGAAGTCCTGCTCATTAATGCTTATTGCTGCTGAATGTCTGCCCATACTCAACTACAATGAGAGGATGAAGAATCGCGTTGTCTGACTTCAGACATCTAACAGGCTGGAAAACTAAGTAAAATAAGTGAACTTAGGTGCAGATTCCTCTCGTTTAAACAGTACATGTGCATCATTTGGTGAGCATCTAAATAGTTCTACTGAAAGCAATGGATTCTAACTCTATTGCCCAACTCATGTCCATTTATCCAACATGTACAAAAAGTAGAAATACACCTACATGGTCAAGTAGTAAGTGTTTCCCTTCTCTTCATTTATTGTAATACAGACCTTTAGGTCCAGATATGGTTCGATTTTTAAACGTTCCTTATGTTGAGGACAATATTAGGAGGGGAGTGTCACGGTCCAATGTCACTTTATCGTGACTTGGTCCTATAATTCTCAGGAGCAGAATTAAGGCTCAAAATGGAGTCAAGTGCCTAAACAGAAGAAAAATTATTAACAAAGGATGGATTCACAATGGGGGAAGAGTGGGAAAAGGGAAGAAAAAAGGGAATGTCTGCTGTTAATGACGACACTGTTACCGACGGGACAAATTCGCGATGGGGGGGGAGGGGGAATAACAGAAAAAGGAAGGGAAATGGGAGAGCTCACTATTACCAGTGGCGGCAGTGCAGTTTGGGGGGGGCAAGGGAGGCGCCGTTCCTCCGCTTGCAGCACGTGCTGCTCCTCGCAGCTCTCTCTCACGATGCTCGCTCTCTCTCTCTCGATCTCCGCCGCTCTCTCGCTGTTCTCCCACTCGCTCCTGCCGTTCTTGCTCTCGCCGTTCTCCCACCGTTCTCCCTCACACCCCTCCAGTTGCACCCCTTTTTATCATATTGCCCCGTCCCCCACTCGGGGGTGGAGCGCATGCCCAGTGTTTGTTTCTGGGGGGCTCTGGAAAGTTCTCCAAGGGGCTTGGGTACTGTTGGATGGCTCCAGGGAGCAGGCTCCTGACTGGTGGAACTTCTGATTGGTGAACACTGTCCAGTTGCCAAGGTCGTAAGATGGCAAAGTCCTGCACCCTTCCCGCCGCCAATGTTGAGACATAGCCCTATGTTTGTTTAGTCTCTTACAGGGAGCTCCTCACAAAATCGAAGAATAATTAAGGTTGGGCTAGAGGTCATCTATGCCAACCTCTGCTTATGGCATCTCCAGTCAGGTCAGACCTGACTGAAGACCATGCCTGTTCATGTTTTGAACATTTCCAGGGATGAAAATTCCATAGACTCTCTGGGTAACCTGTTCCAGAGTTTGGATTTGTAAGGGTTGTGTTTGTTTGGTTTTTTTTTCCCTTTCTTTTTACCAAACTGGAATTGACCATATTGCAGCTTATGTTGCCTTTTATCCTTCCTCTGTATATCTGAGAAGAGCTTGACTTAGTCGTCTCTATCCATGCCCATTACATGGTTGTAGATTGCAATAAGGTTTCTCCTCAACCTTCCCTTCTTCAGACTGGACAAATCCATCTCTTCTAGCCTCTCTTTGCCCACAGTGAGCTCCAGCTTCCAACCACCTTGGTGGGCCTCCACTGGCCTCCTTCCTATGTGTCAATGTCTATCTTGTATTGTGGAGCTTAAAACTAGACACAGCAGCCCAGTATTCTCATGACCGTTTTTTGCAGATCTGCTTTCTAGATGGTTGGCCCCTTGCCGGTGCTGATGCATGGGGTTATTTCTCCTCAGTAGTAGGACTTGATATTTGCTTTTGTACATTTTCAAAAGGTTCCTGTTAGTCCATTTTTTTCCCAGTATATCTAGATCTCTCTGAACATCAGTCCTATCCTTCAGCAATTGACAAATTTGGTGTTGTTCAGAAACAAGCCAAGAGTGCACTCTGTCCTCTCATCCAATGTCATTAATAAAGACACTGAACAATACTAGCCCTTATATTAATCCTTATATAATTATATTATATTAATCCTTAGTAATTATATTAATTACGAAAATCCACTCGTAGCTAAGTGCCAATTGGTCTTCGCAGTTCTTTGTCCCTTTGAGGCCAATGACTTAGCCAACTTCCCGCATGTTTTTGTCCACTTCCCCAGTCACTTCCTAGGCTGTCTGGAAAAAATATTTTGCATTTAGAAAGGAAAGTCTCTGTCTTGGTCATTCAGAATCTTTGTGTACAATCATAACTTTTATTTTGCTAAAACTTCTAATTAAATAAAAATCAGTAGATGCAGTGTTTTTCTTTTGGATGACCAAGAATATCTTTGACACAAAGGGCTTGTTTTAATCTAGAGATGGTGTAACACTTTACGAAAACAGAGTAGAGTAGAAAAAATTGAAAGCCAAATGAGGTAAGCTTTTTTTACTTAAAAAAAAGTTATGATGTTTTTCTACAATCTCTTTGTAATAATACGTTCCTTCTCCCTGGGTGAAAGGTATCTGAGATCTTTGGATGAAAACTATGCAATCATAGCAAAGGCTGTTTGCCAGGATGTTGAAGAAAATATTTTGTTTTGTTTTTCTGTTATCTTATATTTCTTTAACAGAGAGATAAAAATAAGTAAATGACTGGACTTCTGAATGGCTGCCTCTACTCATAAACTGAAAATCTCTTATTTCTTTTCTGTGACAAGTGCACTTTAAAGAAACCAAAACAGGTCTGCTTTCCAATCTATTTAGCTGTGAATAAGTCCCATGACAAACGAGTACCCTAGGAACACTCTGGAGTTAGTCATCAGAGCTCCCTCTGTGGCTTTCCTGATTACTTCACTTCTGTTATTGCATAGGAGGACTATAATACCAGAACAGCTGAGTAAAACATACAACAAATTCTTCAGCGATATAACTGTTATATATGAAGTACTGCTTGCTTGTGGTGATGCTCAGCTGCATCCTTGGACTGTAGGCCTCTTATCTTTAAATAGGAAGTAACCTCTTTTTGTTCATTGAAATTAATCATGAATAAAATTCAGTCTACAGATAAGTGCTTACAGAATTGGAGCCTATCTCTAGTGCTTCCTATTTACTAGGAAGCACTTTTTGGCAAAGGTACAGTCCACCTGATGCTTGAGTAGGTCAAGGCTAAGCAATGCTGTTGTTGGAGTATGTTTTGATTACTGCCATGTGCACAGTACAATATGTATTGTTGTACACATTTATCGTAACCTGAAAAATAGGGAGTCACCCATTAATTGCAAAATAGAGATTGCCGTACTGAAACTGTTCAGATGTCCTTGTCCTGTGTTTGTCTCTTGCATGTGCTAATACTGACTGCTATAGTGGAGAGCAAAAGTAACCTTGCAGAACAACTATGCCGTACTTTGGCCTAGGAATTTTTCCTTCCTAGTGACCACTATGCAGCTGACTTATGCATGAAACATGGGGATTAAAACCTATATAGCTGACTTCAATCATAAAAATGTGGATTTAAGTGCTCTCCATCTTTACTTGCTAAATGTTCGTGTAGCTGTTCCCGAGCCCTGTAACATACCTTGACATTGTAATGTGCTCATAATGAAAAATGAGGAGGGAACAGAAGGAGGAGAGAAAGGGTGTATTCACATCACTTATCTCTAACTCGGCAATGGAGCTGTATCAGTTAAGAGGTTTGTTTCCCTGGGGTCCGTGTATTAATAATGGAGACAAATGAATTCCTCTGGGGAGAGGTTTGAGGCCACTGTGGTGCTCTGACTCATCTCTCTCTGCTGATTACACAGCCAGCATAGAATCTTTGCCCTGCTTTCTGAGGCTGTCACTCCCATGGGCGACAATGGCTTCCACTGTGTGATAGCCTTTTCCAGTTGCTGATGTGTATGTAAGAATCAGGGCTGTGATCTCAATTCTGTCAATATCCACAAAGGGCCTTTGGAGGATGAGGAGTAAGGAGAGCGAGGTGAAGGGTAGGTACTAAGAAACAGCATGATAGCATCTGGAAGTGATGCCACATTGTAGTTATTTGAAGTTATTTGAGTTGACTGTTTGCATTGTAAGTCTGTTTTGAGATCTTTCAATAGCAATCCCATATCAGTACGACAACTATCTCACACTACTTTCACTGACTTTTTAACATAAAAAAAATTGCTTTGAATCAATATATTCAATAGGATGTCTCAGTAACATCAAATGAAGTAAAGAATGATTAAATAAACCTACAGCTAAAAGTGGATAGTTTTTTTTTTTTTTTCTTTTTTAAATTTAATCCTCATTTTACTTCTATATAAGTGATGTTGCAGTTAGGGTTTCCGGTAGCTATTTAGAAGTACAGTGCATTCAAGCTCATACTGTAGTGATAGTTCAGCACATACGCCCAGTGTTATGCATTGGTTTGGTATGATTAATTACAGCACAGATTACTTCCATTGCCAGTATCCTATGGAAAACGCTAGCTGTGTTCTATACTTGCCTTAACCTGTTGAAAATGGCTGTAGAAAATGGTAGGTTTTTGATGAGGCTTACAAGCACTCAGTATTTTCATTCATTTTAATAACCAAATGTAGATGGATTGGTAAAAATGAACTAAGGACAGAAATAAAGTTGGGCCACTCTGAGACAAACCCAACATTTAGTGGTTCTTACCTGTATGACCACTTAATTTTTGGTGCTCATCTCAGCTTCTGTCTTAACAGTGAGCTGTCAGTTTTTTTTCCAGGGGAAGCAGCCCTTGAAGCATTTATTCATTGCTAGAGGTGAAAATGTTATGAGTTCATTAATGATGTGCTCATAGCTGCTTGTTTTAAGACTGTTGAAATGTGAAAACCTTAGCTGTAGCTCCTGTGAGAACTGGAGACAGGAAAGAGACCTCAAAGAGTTGTTTAAAGGAATCTATTATTCCTAAGAAACAGTTTTTCCTGTTACACTTGTTTTTACATTTACTCCTTAGATAAATTTGCACTCTCTTTGTTCCTTCAGAGAAATTTTCTTGTTCCAGAAATGGTTACACCCTGCTCACCTAGCTGAAAAATGCCATTTCGCTGGGGAAGTGCAACCCACTAGGTGAATCAGAACCTCTATACTAAGTGTCTTTTTGGGTAGTCTTCTGCTCAGTTTCAACCTGGGCAAACCTGGTCGTGCTAAAACTCTTACCATCTGATCATTTTGTTTTCTATTTCTATGTGCCATATTTTAGAAGTAGATGAGTCCAGGGATCAAAGCAAGACACACGTCTTTGAACATTTGCTCTTACAGCACACATCAGCCTCTAATTCTTTTTTTGAGCTCCAGGACCCTCATCCTTCCCTCCTGCTGTCTCTTTGGAGTGGCCTGCCTAATCAGCCAGCTTCCGCATCCCCTCTGGAGCACTGCCAATGAGGAGGATTCTCAGCTCCAGAATCACAAGGGCGGCCCGTGTTCTTAGTGACAAAATACTATAACCTTTTTCTCGGCATAAAAGGTGAAGCTCTTTGTAGCCAAGCTTATTCTAAGGTCCAAAGGCACCCCACAAATTCAGAGCTATAGAGGGATTCAATGGCTATGGTGCCTCTGGTTTTGTTGCCCTCATGTCTGCAGCCATTGAATTCCAAACTCCATCCTGTGAGCAATGAGGGGATGTCCCTCTGCTCTCAAAACTCCGAAGTTACTCTGCATAGCATTGACTGTGAATGTGACTACAAATGGCATCATCTACATATTTCTAATTGTATGTTTAACTGTGTTAGGCTGATTCAGAAACATGCTGATAAAAATGGAGAAATAATGATTTTCAAAGATACATATTCTGTATAATACATCATACATGTTCTGTTCTGCAGAGCATTTCTTGAGTCATGTAGAGAGGTTTTTTTTCCCTCACATTGCCTCATTTTCTAACTCCCCAAGTTCTTTGCTGCCTTCTTGTTTTTCAAGAGATTTTACTCTCTGAATTACCATCAAGTTCTTCATCACCATCAGTGCAAGGATCCAGAAATAGTGATGGAATTTTACACAAGCACAAGTTTCTACCTAGACCTTCATGTTATCTATGATATGTTCATTATTTTGAATGATACAAGTGTGAAGAAGCAGTAGTAAAAAATTTTCTTAAATGTTGCTTTGACTTTATAATTGGGAAACTTGCCAACAGTACTGTTGCTGTTACAGCAGAAGGAATAGTCTTGGACAAAGACCTATTGAAGAGGCTCTATTAACTTACTCTTTTACTCTTCAGATTGGCTCACATTGTATTACCGTGTTTACGCTTACAAATACAAATGCAAAGCTTTCGGACTGCTTTCAATTACTGTACACCAGCACAATAAGTGGTTACTAGAAACATTCTACTGATGAAAAGGGATAAAGAACAAATGCTGATTGCCAGAAGTCAACAGAGATATTTATCGACAGAACTAAGGACAGAAATTTGGAAATTTCTAATATTGACAACTATGTTCACACCACACCTGTGTCTTAAGTTATGATAATAATAATGCAATGCACTTTTGTTGTTTCTTTCTTTTTTTTTCCCTGTATTGCCTTTGAGTAATTGCCAGAAATATCACTCTGCAGTCTAGAGACAACAGAGGCTGTGTTCTGCGATTAAAACTTAGGGAGTTTTTAATGAGAGCTCCAAGGCTGATTCATAGTTCAAAGTTATGTGGAAGGTTTCTTTTTCTTTTTTTTTTTTTTAATCAAAAGCATATAATTCATTTTTATCTCAGACAAAAGTATGATAATGGTTAATTCATTGGGCGGGAAGAAGAAATATAGGGAGTTACTTGTAGAATTTAAATAAAAAATTTTAGAGGTCTAATATTTTATTTCATTTGAGAAATGTAATAAATTTTATAAAAAGCCTTGCACAATTTCTCCTTGAATAGATAGAGCACTGCGATAATGATGCCATGCCCTTGCCAGCCAATTTCTTGATTTGTTCGGGTTATTCCAGTAATATCTACATTTCACGGGAGAGTTTTTACATTCACATCTTCTCTGAGATTTGTTATGTCCTATTGTCATCATGTTTTCTCCTGTGTCACCTTCAAGGACTGATAGGGCATGAGAATCCACAAGAATAAACAGGACTTGAAATCCCAAGTGGAAGAAGCCATGCCTGAGCCCTCTGAGGAGATGAGCTCACACCCACTAATGTCATTGCTGCTTCAGAAGACATAGCTTTTTGGAGAAGATTCTCAGTGCCTAACGGAATGTAATAGCCAATTTCAAGCCTATGTATGCAACTGTGTCTCAGGCCAGGAGATGGGAAGCAAGTAGCAAGCTGATTACATAAAGTCCAATTTAAACATCACCAGTTGCTTTTGAAGAAGTAATTGTCCCTTTTGGTAGGAACTTTTCATTTCTAAATACTCCTACGCTGTGGTGATGTTCTGAAGGTTACTGAAGAACTGTGCACCCGGGAACATGAATTCTTGCTAGCCAGTGTGTTTCTTTCCTGGAAATGGATAGGAGTGCACAGTAATAAAAATGGCTGTGTTTAATCAGTTTAAATTGATATCTAATTAGTTATTCCACATAATTGAAATCTCTTGAACTGAAATATTTGACCTCTAGTATAGCATGGGGAAAACCGGGAGTTATTGCTGAGATTGGGGCTAATGGGGAAAAATTAGGCAATAAAGACAGGGCTGTGACAGGTATGAGAGATTAAGGAGACAGTAATTGGGAATTACAGTGTAATGGATCCTCTAACAAGGGATAAATAATTTAGAATCTATCTTTATAGTCAGAGACGGTTACTTTCAGGACAGTTTTTGTTTGCTTAGCCAGCCAGATCAGGCCACAGACTAGTAAGATGCCTGTAATACCCCTTAAAGAAACGTATTTTGCAACCTGAATACTCAGTTTTTGGGGTGAAGGGAAGATATGTTGGTGTGGTATGCTGTAAAATTGACGACATAGATTCTTAAAGATTTTTTTTTTCCCCAGAATCTTTCAAAATATTTTATATTTGAAAGCAAAAATTTCTGGTCAAAGCAAAATATGTGGACATAAAGATATGTAGTATTTTCTCATTCACTTAAATAATCTTATAAGCTTATCATGCTTACTAGATAGCAATTGGATGTGGCAGGATAGGGTGTGTGACTAGGTTTGTGGTTAATTGACATTTTCCATTTGTAATAGCATAATGAATATGCTAACTTTGTTTTTACTTAATGCATGATCAAATTGCGGCAGGGGAGGTTTAGGTAGGATATTATGAAGAATTTCTTGACAGAGGGGATGGTCAAGCGTTGGAAAGGGCTGCTCAGGGAGGTGGTGGAGTTGCCATCACTGAAGGTATTTAAGAGACGTGTCTGTGACACTAAGTGATGTGGTTTAGCGATGGGACTTTGTAGGTCAGATTGATGGTTGATCTTGATGATCTTGAAGATCTTTTCCAACTTAATTCTATGAATCTATGATAAATCATAAATCATCCCCATCTGTCCAGTGTTGAAACAACTGTTAATACATATAGTGTTTTAGACACCTAAAAAGTGCTGTCTTCAACAACAATCCTCAGTAGTTATGCCCCACACATAGTACTGACCTCTGTCCATAGCTGACATCACTCCAAGTATCACTTCGTACTTGAGCATCTTCATACATGCTCTTAACAGTATGTGTACATGAAGAATTCAGCTGTGTTTTTATGATGAATGCCAGAAGCCATCAGGAAATAACTAAGCAAACTTACATAAAATTGTAGCAAGTGAACTATAGGCAAGGAAAGGTCCTGAGCAAAAGCCTGGTAATTTTTTACCATTTTTTTTGCCATTCTTAGCCTTAGTTTGCAAGGCTGATTTACAAGCTCCTCATAAACTGTGGTCAGCACAAAGTTACACTCTGAGAAAAGAGGGGCTCCATATCTTGCAAACAATATTCACTCCTTCCCAGCTAGTCCTATCAGTGGTCATTGTAGCATCTTCATGGCGGTGGCAGCCTGTGAGTGCATGTACAGATGCTCTTCAAACTGCGTGCAGCCTTCTGTGCAAGTTTGGAAACCTTTGGTCACCAAGGCCAAGCAAGATCCTAAAACTTTGGCTTTCTGTGGTGAGAGGCTGAGCCACTCACTACACATATGTGAAACCTGCTCCTTTTCTGATGCAGGCAGCATGAACAATAGTGTTTAAAAGTGGCCTGTGGTCAGAATTAGCAACTGCGATTTACACAGCCCCAGTACTTGATTGCTTGTCAAGAATTCCCTCCGGTGAGTATTCCTTGCTCAATTTGTTCAAAGAGATAGAGCCAGTCTTTGCCAGCGAGGAGGTGTTATACATCCCAGCATTAGCATATTTCTATTAAAACATATGTTATTTTGTTCCATTATGACATTTCATTGTTCTTAGCCTGAAGCGATATTTGAGATATCAGCCCAATACTCTGTAATTATAAAGATATATCCTATACATTGTAAGACTTGAAAAGCATACAGACTACTCAAGCATTCTATTCTTTGAGTACAGTATAGAGAATAATTATGGTTTCTCATATTCTCCAAGTAATTAATTTGAAGAATTTAATTATATTTTTCATATTAATTATTAATGTATTATTCACTTGGCATAGTCAGTTCATAATTCATAGATGTATTAGTCAAGTAATTTAGTTGATGAATTTCATATTTTTGAATAAGTTATTCAGTTTTTTTAATTATTCACCCAGCTCTAGGAGTATCTGTTGACTCTTGAATATTAGCTATCATACAGCATCTTCCTTTTTGTATTGTTAACATCTCATATTAAATCCAAAAGCTAGTGAAATACTGCTCAGCCTTTAACTGTGCATTTAGTTAAGCTTACAAACAAATGAAAGTTCCATCTGATTAGAATGTTTGGATTTGGGACCTTTATAACTATTTAAATTTAAGTTTCAGTTTTCATACATTTGTGTTCTCAGAAACTAAGGTATTCTCTGCTACACTTTCCCTTCATTTAAATGGAACAAATGGCATAATCCTCACATTTACCTTTCAATGATGGAGTTACGCTTGAGAACATACCTATGACTTTATGAGTTTTGTCTTGTACCTCTTCAGATTTATGCTCTGATAGTTCTGCTTATTTCAGGAAACTTCTAATTGAAACCAGGGAAGAAGAGAAGAAAAATAAAATTTCTATAGCATCCTGCCAGTTCAGCAGGATACTTTAGCTTAGTCTAAACGTAAGTAGCCTAGGCAATTTCCAGAGAAAATAATCCAATCACACAGGAAGCAGCACCTCCCTTGTGACAGAGGTAAAACATACAGGATGAACTATAAAATCTTTCCATTTCTAGGTTCAGTGATTGTATTGCATAACTGGGGGCAGTAATGCTGGTGGAAAACCGTAGGAGAATGCATATCTACGTATGGCTTTATGTGGTTTTGGGCAGAGCGTCTTGTAGATAATACAATAAGAGATCAAGTGGAAAGCTCTGGGTGAATGGTACTTTATTTGTGGTGTTCCTGCGTCCTGCTTATTCTGTTCGATGAAATGACTGCCATTATTTTATTTTTATTTTTTACAATCACATATTTTTATCCAACAGAAGTTTGTTTTGTATTCTAAAAAAAGTGCAACACCTTTAATTACACACTTGTGAAATTTTCAGTGGTAAGCACAGCGCTATACCACTGATCTATGGAATGCAATGCATAGTTCCAGATTTTCTTTCCTGTATGAATCTTAGAGATATTTCTTCCTAACAGTTCTAAAATCAATAAAGTCATTTGTAAAAAGAACCCAGCATTTACAATTCCTTGGTTCCAAGTTCTCTGCATATTAATGTTATCACATTTACCACTTGCTGTATTGCTGTTTTATACAACCTCAGTGTCTTATACAACCTCAGCGGTAAATCCAAATCACAGAGGTGTGTGCCAAAACTTTCATGTTTTCCAAATCCATGATAATGATGCAATATTCTAAAAGAAAAGTCTCCAGCTACAGGTTGCTGCTTTTGTTCTGGAAGGTTTTTGTGTCTGGAGCTGTTACCTTACTAGCAGGCAGACCATATGGTGCTAAATCCTGTAAACCAACTATAACTAGGTATAAAATTCATTGGGAAAAAATGTAATTTATCACAAGTGCACAGCTGGTGTCTGCTTCTAAGTGTTTGTTTCCTAATCTGATATCAACCTGTTCACACCCCTAGTATGTTATTGAGCTATAAAATAACTAACAAATAGCATGCACAATCCCTGGAGAGATTAACTATTTATTCCAGCTGTGAAGAGCAAATGAAGGTTAAAGCAAAGGAGCTGCTTTAAAAAAGGTGTGTGCATGCTTGTCAATGTTTGTGCACGTGAAACAAGCGAATGTAAACCTCTTCTGGATTATCTGACAATAACTGCAATAACAACACAGGGTGGTTTGTTTGTTTTTAATTATGGTTGTTTCTTTTAGCAGTTGATTTTCAAGCTCAGTTTTGCATGCAATTTGCTTTCTGTGGGCTGCCAAAAGTACTTGATGTGTAGTTTGTTTTTTCTTTTCCTCAGATGTTTCAGTATTACTTTGCTCTTTCCTTTAATGACAGCTGTTATCTAAGGGAATAATGCCTGGGACAGGCTGAGCACAAGCACCAAAAGTTGTACCAGTAAAAAAACAATGGGAACCAGGTTGTCATGCCCTTTCTTGCTGGCTCAGGGCTGTGTGCATGCTCAATGGGAAGGAGATGAGAGAACAGGGTCAAGGTGAGCAGCTGTGGGCACAAGAAAGGAATGGAAGGAGAGGAGCAGAGGGGCTCTGGTGGGCAGCAGGGCACAGGGAATGGCCAAGGAGATAGGTGCCGCACTGGAGGAGAGATGCAGGAAGGTGTGCGGCCCAAGGAAAACGGACTGGGGGTGAGCAGAAGTGTGACAAGATTTTGCAGTGTTCCTAGTGGTTCACAGTGTCTAAAACCTCATTTTTTTGGAGCAAAATACAGGTCTTAGCCTTAGATGCGGCAGAGCAGCAGTTCCAAAGGGAAAAAACCTCTTTATGAGCCAAATTTCTTGCTGTTTGATGTGCAAAGATCTGTGGTAAGATCTCAACACCAGGTCTCTGTCTGTTTCCCTGCACAGCGGTTAGAAAGATGCTATTACCATTTTAATGGAATTAAGCATTCCTCCTGTGATCTTTGGATTTTTTCAGTCCTCTGCACCACAGTGCTTAGCCCCTTGCACCAGCTGGCCTGCCTTCTTTTTCTCTGAATTGATTGCAGTTCATTGTTTTGCAATGTATGTAGTCTGTAAAGCACTTTGCAATGACAGGCACTTACGGTGATTTTGCTCTAGCCTAATTCCATCAGCTGCAGAAGTGCTGTTCCTAGTTTTGCTGAAACAAGATCAGAATTTGACCTCAAAACACCCCAGTGAGACCAGCATTATTTATACTTACTTTGTAGAAGGAGAAATTGAAACACCAAGAGTTTAAGTGACTTGCCTGAAGGCATGAAGCTTCTCAGTGCCATAGCAGACTCGAATGCATGAATCCAGAAGCCAGTGTCCTTGCCCTAAATGACAGATGGACTTTGAAATCAGGATTGTGCTCGGATGGAAAAAAATCTACTAACATCCATGGGCTTACAAAACCAATTTAAGCCACAGAAGAGTCAGGCCTCTGCCTACGTTCCAGGAGTTATAAGTGTGACAGCTGCTTACAGGAGAAGGAAAATCCTCTTTGAAAAGGAGAGTTCTGCAGGTTTGGAGACTGTCCAACAACAGAAAGCAAATTCTTACCTTCTAGCCTCACAACAAACCATCACATATGGAGAGTACTGTTAGAAAAAACAATGAAACCAAAGATAACTACCAAAGAAAGACATGCCAAGTTTAATTTCATACTTTTCTTTTTTTTCCCCCTAATTGTAATGTAATGCTGCATTTATAAAAGTTTGTTATAACATTGAAATTGTTTATTCATTGATTTGAGAAACTCAGAGGAGTTTCTTCACTGGGAGTGTTGTAGTAAAATTACCATACACAGGAGACAGATCAAGCTTGTATCACTGGCAGTCTGATGGGTACTAAATTTCTTCAAAGTCAACAACACATTTGCTGATGGGCAATGAGAGATAAGACAAAAAACAACTTCTATTCCAGTCCTTTGCTATGTTTAATGCCCATCTGGCTATTTATTTATTTATTTATTTATGTATTAATGGTAGCCTACTTTATCAGTCATGAAACTAACTTAGCTCAGCTCCAGCCATGGTGGAATTATCTCAGACTGTCATGTGGATATGCGGTCCTCAGAAATGCTGCATATCCATTGTGAGTGATGCCCAGCAGAGAGACAGCAATGGGGGTAATGCCATGTCTGAGTTTGATACTGCTTATTTCCTTTACCAATGTAAAGTCAGAAGTTTGATGCACTTTAAAGATTATGCTGGATTTTGTGAAGTGTTTTGCAGTAAGAAATTTGACACAGTGGATACTGAAAAGAGCTGACAAATAATTTATTTGATGTTCCTTTTAAGCCTGTGGAAAGTCTGCTTTCAGACTGTAATTTCCTGGAATTTATTATTCACAATTATTCACAATTATTCACTGTATTTTGTTTTGGCAAATCTTTTTAACTCTGTTTTGATCATGCACAGTCTTCCATGAATAATCATCATTTCAGACTGGAGCTGTTGTGATAGGTCGAAAGAAGGATATGGTACTGCTAAGTTTGTGACTGGAAATGAAAGAAACCACTTCTGGAGCAGCATTTACAAATGTGGGTATAAAATTTGTCACCTGTAAATATTCATGTACATACACTTGAATCTATGCTCTGGGCTTGATCCAAAGCCACTAGAAGTGGCTTTGAAAGAGTGAATATTCATGTCAACAAAAAATAATTCCTAGATAGTTCACTGAAAGCCAATGTAAAGAGAAAGCAATATAGGCAAAAATGCATTAATGCCACTAAGTATGCCACAGGAAAAAAGGCCCTACTTACTGTACACCAATTTATTTATTTATTTGTTTGTTTGTTTGTTTGTTTGCATAAGCGTTAATGAAACCCCACCCAAGCACACAAACATGACGACGGTCTCCCTTTCAGCACCATCTCTACAATCTAGAGAAATGCTGCTTCTTATCAAGGTGGAAAAAAAACAGAATTTCAAAATCTGTGAAACTTCTCTAGAAGACAGGAAGCATTTCTTTATTTTATTTTATTTTATTTTATTTTATTTTATTTTATTTTATTTTATTTCTGTCTGTTACAGGGCATGGAAATGATTGTAGAGTTTTGATTAAGTATACTTTCCCACAGGACGTAATACAAAATGTGTACAGGGGCTAGTAGTTACTCTGCAGACTTGTGAAGCTTTCATTTTCTCTTAGGACATGCACTTAATCTGCCACATATGTAAAATTATCTATTGTTCAATCTCTGATAGTCAAAGCAGTACACCTGATAGTTTTGATTTCAGCTATTCTGCTTATTATTCTGCTTAATTTTAAAATCATTTTTTCTTCTAGCAGGACAGTAGAAAAATAGTTTTAAAGGACTAATGCACTTGAGCACATCTGAAGTGGCAAATGAACACCTATAATGCAGAAGTGGCCCAGCCAGGCAGAGACTAGGTGATGCAGTCATTGGAAGCTGACATTGGTGATGTTTGAAGTGCATTTTTCTGATGGCTTTCAGACAACTTCAAGCAACACTTCTATGGGGCAGCCTTCAGGTGTCAACTTCCCAAACTCTTCTTCCAAATCAAGCTCACTTCATTCCAAAGAGAAAGAGATTTTAATGCAGAATATTACACTTGCTAGACCATAGTTTAAAAAAAAATCTATTGTCCTAATGGTTTGATAACAGAATTTGTGCTTGTAGTACTATATGTCCTCATAATCAGCAGAACATCAGGCTGAATGGAGGGGTTCTTATGTGTGCATTTGCCTTTTTACCGAAACTTCATAATGATCAGTAAGTATGAAACATTTTTAAAGCAGAATCACCTGTCATTGTACAGGCCAAACACATGGGCTGTATTGTCAGATGGCATAAATGTCTCATCTCCACTCAAAAAACGTTGTGCTGTCTTGAACTAAACTCTCACTTGTTTACAGACAGCTTGGAGAATGAGAATAGCCAGAAAGGTAAGTAACAGGGCACCATTCCATATCCTTTTCTAAAATCGAAGAGTATTTAACAGTATGCTTGTATGTGCAAGGAGAATTTCTCTGATGTTGAAAAAGACACGGAGCATGATTAACAGATTTTAATGTAATAATGAACAATTTCCTGCTGCAGGGAGAGGAAGTGCCCATGGATGAGGGAAATACATACATAATATTGGAAACTAATTCTCCTGCAAATGGGATAATTTGTGTTCAACACACAGTATTCAGGGCCTCAAAATCAGACTCCAAAATTCTGAGCTTTGCACCTGAGCCACCCTGTTTCAACTTTCAGACATAAAGAACAAGGTCCAAATGGTGCCACAGGGTTAGATGTTTAGGATTAGGCAGCGAGAGTGGCTCCACAAGTCTGGGGGGACATTCTCCTCATTTGCACTCCAGCTGAAGGGCTCCGGAAAATACTTAAAGAAATACTTAAAGAAAATACTTAAAGAAAGCAGGTTGCTGTTTTTTATTTTTTTTTTCCATGTCACTACCTCCACCACCGCTTTCCTAAACTATTTCAAAATACTTTCAAAGCTTCTCTTCAAACAAGTGTTGTTTTGCTTTGGCAAATCTGAAGATTTGTGCTGGGCTTCTGTAAAGCTGCAAGGGGAAATATTGATGTTGCTGGCAACAGGGAAAATAACTCTTCAGTATGGAACTTGATCAGAAAGAAATATCTTATATAAACCACAGACAATTGTATTGAACTCTAAACAACATTAAATGAATTTTTGGTTCTCCTGAAATGATGAGAGTTTGAGGTGAGGGTATGAGCTACCTAAAATTCCTAATCTCCATTCTTGTTGAGAAATGGCTTACTTCTCAAATTGAGGCAAAAAGATGCAGTTTCTTACAAGATGACATTTCCAAATTATTTCACTTCAGAAGTATCTGAGTAGTCCCATGAATTGCTTAATTTTATTGAGTAAAGCATTTCTTCTTGACTTGTTCTGACTTTTCTATTATTAGTCACAGATTAATAAGATTTTTGTCAGATATGATAAATGTTCATAAAGTCATAAATCAAAAAAGTCATTGAAACAAGACAGTTCGACCTTATCAAAATGAAGTATTTCAAAAATCTTGAGTCAATTTTTTTTAAACTGTATATTATAGATTTTTTTGATGTGATTGAACCACAATTTTTGAATGGAAAAGCTGTTCTATCTGGAAATTAGTCAATCAGTTTTCATCACTTGGCAAAAGGAAACAATAAATAAGCAGGGTAAAAAATAAACAACTAAGCAAGAAACAGTTGTGCAAGAATTTCAGAGGGCCTGAGACATACCTAAGGACAAATTATAATACTTCTGAAGCCAGTGGGAATTCTGTTAATTATTTTAACTGGACTTGAGTTCTGCCCTCTATCATATGAATATGCAGAATTATCTGTTTTGAAGGCTTAGAGAATGACAGACATTTCATGAGACTAACTGATAGAATCCAGTTGGTTTGATTTCTTCAGTGAATAAATAGATAAATGTATATTTATGAATACACTTAGTCAACGAGGGAAGCAATGCACCAAAATGCAGCAGCTGAATTTGTGGATATTGGAGTCCAAATGTGTAATGAAACTTTATTATTTGGATTTCAACCTCATTGTGATAAGCTATAAACAAAGTCTGATGGGCACTCCCCTTGATGGGTGCTTTGGAGGCACAGTGGGTGGACTACAATGAGATTCTGTTTTCATTTGGATTTCTGCCCTTATGTCCATGGGACTACATTTTTGGCATTGTTTGACTTTGCTGCAAAGTTCATTTCTGTTTCAGCATCTGTTCATGGACAGGATTCTGCTTCTGCTTCTTTTATGATGCATCTACTAGAGTTTCACTGTTATATATAGCGTGTTTGTTTGCTGCTCCTAATTGCTTTCTGCGGCAGCTAAACTCTCTTCTCATATCTGCTTTCCCAAACCCATATCTGCATGTAGCTGGGCCTCTGCCTCCAGCATTTGATATATCCTGATAAGGAATAGTCTTCATTTTGGTTCTAAGTTAATCTGCTTTCCACGCAGATGTGATGTGATAATTATACATTTTCTACTGGAAAGTATTTAGATCACAAATGGAGAACCAGGAAAATAAGGTAAGAGGAAAGATTAAATATCTAAAACAAACTAAACTAATTTTTTAGTATTTTAAGATTTCTTTCTTTTCCTTCCTTCCGTCCTTCCGCCCTTCCATCCCTCCGTCCTTCCGCCCTTCCATCCTTCCGTCCTTCCGTCCTTCCTTCCGTCCTTCCGTCCTTCCGTCCTTCCTTCCGTCCTTCCGTCCTTCCGTCCTTCCATCCCTCCGCCCGCCCGCCCGCTTGCCATCTACTTTTGAGGAGAGGTAAATTGAGAGGAAAAGTTCCTGTTTAATGTCTACTCGTTTGGCAACAGGATAGAGGTTGGCAATGGATAAAGAGGTCCAGTAGTCCAGTACTTTTAGAGTTTTTCACAAGAATGTAGCTGAATATATTACAAATTCTCCTGATATTAATAGGAATTATATAATCAAGTCTTTGCACAAATATTTAAAAATATAAGAGCAAAATCAATCTTTCAGCCTGTCTTCCAGTGTAATTGTCCTTCTGTATTTACTTTTTTTAGTATTGTTTTTAAATCTTGTTTTGTGATTAGAAAGTATCTTCTACAACTTCCAACTTAGTATAGAATTAAGTGTCTTTCTGTAGAAATTTTCCTGTAAACTACCCAAAGACAATTTTTAAGGCTTTCAATAATGTTATCTCCAGGGTTTTATTGTTATAGAAGCTGCTTGTTACTATGAGGTGTTTTGGTGTTGAAAACCTTTCTTCCAAAAAGGGGACAAAGTCTTCATCCAGTGTCAGAAGCTTTGAGTTCACCTGCTGCTCCAAGTGCACCTGAGGTTAGCTCTAAGAGATGATAGAAGCACATCTAGCATGAATATCTCTTTCAACAGCCCCTGCTCCAAAAGGAAACTATCTGAGATAACAAATCATTGTCAGAGTTCACACTGTGAAACAAAGAAATAGCCTCCTGGATTGAAAGCTTCTTCATCATTCAAAGAATTTCAGATAAATTCCTGAGTTGTCTGCTGGACCTATTTGGACTAAGAAAAAAAACCTGCTAGGATATTGTGGCTACATCTGTGCTAGTAAACTGAACAGTGCCAGGGCTTGTTTTCTTGTTCTGAGGTTAGCTGGCACAATCTGGACCCCTTCATATTGCTAAATACTCGTCTTCCAGGCAGGCTGCTAGCAACTGAACTATCAACTGGGGACAAGTGGAGAACAATCCTGGCTTTGTGCTGACTCCTGGTTTGTGCCCAAGAAAAGTTTGGGAAAGGATTCATTTGCTAGGCAAAATCTGTGCCCATGGATGTTCAAAAAAGTTAGACTATGAACAACAAAATTTCTAAGAGCACTGTTTAGTTTACAAGTACATATATTCTCTATGATTATGCCCTTCTATAAAAGGTATGTTTTCACGGAAGAGGGTGTTATTTAGCATAAGCACTTCATTCCAACTGGCATCTTTATGGTAGTGTTGTGTTCTTTATATGGTGTTTGTGGAGAGCAAACAGTAATGCATTCAATGTGAAGAACACTATACTTAATATTCCCTATAATAAGCAATATGAAATGTACAATTTTATCTATGTATCTTTAGAGCCTTCTTGAAAAAGGAAAGCAGCCTGATGCCTATGCTGGGAATGTGCTAATTAAGAGATGTGATTGAAATGTTAATCAAGATATTCTAAGACTGACAAAGGAAGGATATGTCTTAATCCCCTCCATGAGGTCTTCCATTGCCCAGTCATAGCGGAGTGCAACCAAAGAGAAACTGAGGAGAGAGACTCCACCCACTTGAACTGTGTGTCTTCTTAATGTCTCTTATATTTGCTGTCAACAACAGCAGAAAGTTAAAACAGAGCTCTGAGGCTTCTCCTGAGTGTGCCAGATCAGGGACAGATTTTCCAGGCTAATTAGTAAACCTCAAAAGCTTGCAAAGATGAATTGTTAGCAGCAGATTAGAAATTTATTTTTCATTTAAGTTGTTTGTAACTTTTTTCTATTACTGCAAATCTCTGTTTTAAGTAAACATGCCATTTAAATCTTGTCTAATAATAAAGCTAATGCAGAGTATCCTGACAAGACATTGCACTTTTAAAAATATATCAAACTCAAGACTATCTGAAAGAATTGGAGATCTTTTATGCTGTCCAGTACCTGAATGTATTTGTGCATAGCACACAGATGACAAAAGTTATGGTCCTCCAAATTCATTGCATGGGTTTATGAATAACTAATGGAGTTTTGTGGTAGAGTGTCTGCTTGAAATCAGCACTATCCAGGCAAGTCTCTTTGACTGCGGTATCTTAGTGAGACGATCTTCAGATGTATAGGCTGCTTACAAAAAATAAAAAAAAAAGGATAAGGATTTATGATTATTTGTTTGTGCAGCAGCTGTTCTTGCAAATATTATGTACTGAGTTACTATGTGGCTTTTGGGGGAACTTCCCACTTTGTGTTAATGAAATTTGAGCATAACAATTTTATTTGCTGCTGTTTGGTGCATGAAGTTGTTCTAATTATCTTTTTTCTCCCTTTGATCTTTTTGTTTCCTCTGAGAAGTATTAACAAATGCTTTTCTGTCCTAGCAGTCTCGAACTACATCTTTAAAAATAACATAGTTCATAATGTACAGACCAAGAGAACAGGTTGGTCTGTCTGTGTAGGCATGTACTGATACACAATAGGATTGGATCTCTGAGGTGGTCTTGTTAATTCTGAGATTTTATTGTCCATACTACATAATTTTTAGAGAAGGAATGTTATTGCAGACTACACCTAGTCTGGTCTTGTGAGCTAAACACCCCTTAGAATTTGGACCTTATTAGTTGTGCTCCTGATAATCATCTTCCAATTCAGTTTCGTCCAAAAGCAATGTTGTTCATGTACTCTTGAAATACTACATGTTGTGAAACAAAATGTGGTATATGGCTATGACTGAGCAATTTGTTTCAGAAGTGCACTCCTGATTTGAATGCAATAAGACAAGAGTATGTATACTTTTCTTGAGATACAACGAAAATAAAGTTTCATAACCTGAGCTTACGAGAGATGTCAGGGTGATTTTGATGACAGTATTCATGGAAATGAACAGGAAGAAGGCACCTAATTCCTTTAGACAATCTTTCTAAACCCTAATGTCTTTTGCAGTTTTAAATCTCTCTTTGGAAACCTTCAAACATTAAGTAAAATATGAGCAGAAAAAAAATCTAACAGTGCAATGCTGCAATTACAGGAAAAAAATATCAAAAACAAATACAACCCAATTAAGATGCTTATGCCTATCATTTAAAATTAGTTGCTATTGTTATCTATTTGTTTAGAGCATTGGGATTTTTGATTGGTTCATTGAGTTGAGTGTAGATTTTTGTTGCTCTTTGTTTTTAATTCTTTATGTTGTTGACCTTTCTGGCACAGCAGTTTGAGACCACCACTGATGAAATGTTATTAATATCTTAGCACAGCTACATTAATAATCCAAAGGAAACACAGTTAAACATGCTCCTTCCAACCTGCTCAGTGACTTTTCACCAGTGGTGTGCGCAGCTGGTGTAGGTGACCTGTTTTCAGCAAGAGCCCTGGATACCCTCATTCCCTGTGGTGAAGAGGAGGTGATCCTGTTGGCTGCATCATTCTGCACTGGCACTGCGTATAAGACAGAATCCGTTTCTCAGTACAACTTTTGTGAGCTCAAGGTAGCTGAGTTTGCTGGAACATTTGTGGTGGATGTTTGGCGCCTCAGAAAAACTCAGTATAAGATTTGTTTGGACCTCAAATTCAAAGCACAGACATCTGAGTGACTATGCAGTTCAGAAGATGGGATGAAAGGGGTCTGTTTAAAACTGGTCACAGGCTCTCTGACAAGGCCAGGAGGAGAGTTCTGAGCTTTCTGTCTTCCAGCCCTATTTCTGGATAATAGCACTAATTACTTCATCTTAGTAACTCATTTATTAACCCCTCCTGCAGACTGATAATTAATAAATGCAGAATTAAACCTTAATTCCTTTAGTGCTGGCTAGATATCTCTTCCACTTGATACAATTACATTTGTCATTACCCTATGTCCCCTGTGTTTAATTTTCAGATGAACTAAACACCTGTATTTGGTATTTAAGATACCACATTAAAAAGGGTTGCACACATAGTAAACATGAGCAGTATTACCAGAAGCTGATGTGATGAAGCTGAGAAACAAGCCAGACTGTAGGAAACTGCATCCTCTAAAGTGTGAGAAAAGAACCTTGAGTAAGTCTGTATTTTAATTTAAATTTGTGAAGAACGGTAGTTAATAAGCTTTTGCTGAAATGTGGCAATGTTCTTACCATGTGAGAGGTTTAAGTTTATTCATAAATGCTAGAAGGAATGGATGAGCTGGTTGCCCAAAATGTGATCCTAAGTTATGATAACTCTTTATCCAAGCTTGACTTTTATTTTATCATGTCGCTGTGAGCCATACCAGAGCTAAAGGAATGACTTGATGAATGTGCTTTTAAAGCAGTTAAGCTAACACTCACATAAAACATGGAGAACTATGCAAATTAGTTTCCTCTTCTGGATGCTGATAAAATACAATATTTATAAATACAACATAATAGTTTAGTAAGCAAGATAACCTTCTTTATGGTTGCTGTTATACAATAAACAATATCAGAGGTTTCAAAACTCTAGTAACAAGAGCACATGAAGAGTGGTGCTTCTCCCACCGGAATTTTATATTGATTTCCATATCTGACTTTAAAGATAGGAAACAGGAAAGAGAAGACTGGTGCCAGGATAAATAAAACATGCCTCCTGGCTGATCACCCTCACAGCTGTCCTTTGGTAGGGCTGACATTTTCAGATCCATTTTGCACCAGTGGTGGTACCTGGTGCCATGATCTGCTCTGCTGGAGCTCTGGGTTGTTCCAGGGAGTAGAAGACAGTGAGAAGAACCAGAGGAGGGCTGGTGCTCTTCCAACAGGGCCAAAGGCTGTCGTGAAGCAAATGCTTACCAAATTTGTTGAATTTCACAAATGACACTGATACGGGCTTCCCCACCCCAAAAGTAAAAATCCATAGGGGGAAATACTGTGAGAAAAGTACTGCACAAGAACAGAGCTTGTTGCACCGGTATATCTCACAATTCAATATGGAAAAGAGCAGAGCAGGCTTTCTTCATCTCTATAAATAACATGCTGCTTTTTATCTGTGTTAAAAGATTTACAGAATCCTTTCTTTTGGTGCTTGATTGTTCTAGTTGGCAATGTAAAAATAGGAATGACATAAATGCAGCAAATCAGAGAATAAAAATGGCTTTGCAGTTGTACTAGGATTCTTCAAATCCTGTATTTAAAGAAGTGGCAGTAGGGCTCCTCCTACTTTAGGTATAATTTCTTGATTTTTTTTTTTTTTACCCATTACAGCCAACAACAGCACTGCAAGCACAGAGTGCAGGACAGGCAATCAAGTGTTCAGCAATGAAGGGGAAATTATGTTTTGAACCATGAGTTATCTAGACATTACGTGAGTAATTCTAATCAATCCCAAAATGCTCCAGTTTTCTGCACTGTGACTCTTACTGTTGCTGACATGATGACAAAATGAAATCGATCCTGTGGGCACAGAATAAGTGTGATGCTGCATGAATTGCCACATTTACCAAAGGCTCAGATTTAATTCTGGAACTGATAACATTTTAAGTTAACTTAAGAAAAAAACAAACAACCATGATAGAATTTAAAATAAAAAATTAAATAATAATTATTAAAAATTTAAACAAGAAAATACAAAACATTTCTTAATTCTGCTTTTCAGTTTTTAAAAATTTTGACTTCTTCCTGCCTTCCTTTTACTGAATACCAAGGTTTTTTTTTTTACCTAACCAAAAATGAATGAGTTATACAACGTCACTGTAAGGGAACGGAAGGGGAGGGAAGAGAAACAAAGGGAAGAAATATTCGAAGGAAGAGTTTCAGCCATCAAAAGGGCTGCAAAAAATGAAAGAGAATTCATGTAAACTTTTTCCAATTACACTGATCTTGGAGCTCTATGAACTTCACTTGGTTCTGCTATCTAAAATGGCTATCCTGGTTATTTCCAGTCTATATGTTAATTAGATTTGATTTTACTAACAACAAGATTAAAATGTTGATAGTCCTTTACTCCCTACCATAGTTGCTTTCAAACAAATTTTATTAGAAGCCACATTAGCAGATATGCTTTTCCGCTGTAATATTTTTTGATTTAAATGTTATATGAATGAGCATGCTGGATTGTATGATTACATACACAGGAAAATACATGAAAATGAATGGGACCATGCCCTTATCAGTAACTGAAAACGGTTTATTTCCTACCCAGAATTGATACATGATATATATTACTTACATATGTTATAATGTACATTGTTCACCTGAATGTTTAGTTATCAAAATCAATTTGTGAAGGCTATCCTGTGGATAGAGTGTGTGACTGATCCATGCTGACTGGACATGCCTGTAAATCTGATGATATAGGGAAGAAGTACGTGCCTTTATTAGTTTCACTCTCAAGTGAAAAAAAATCTCTTTACCTATAATGAATGCATTCACAAGCTCTCCCTCTCCATTTCACTTTTTCAGTTTCCCAAACTTCTCATTTTCTCATTTCCTATAGATTTTTGTATTTTCATAAAATAACTATCTAATGTGTGCATCAATTTATTGTGCAATTTGTATTTCAGTCATTGTATCCAATACCCCGTGTTAGATGTGACACTGAGAAATTCCTGTAGTTCTGTCAATGTGTATTCTAGGAATTCAGTACATCTCCTCCACTAAACAAGAATTACGTTTGTGTATAAAGGGGTCTCTTTTATTCCTAGCCAAAAGTTCGGAGATTAGGACGGTACAGTAAATATACCACTATCTAAATAAGGATCAAGAGTCTCAAGCTGATCAATAAGATTCCATATGAACAATTTGTTTGCCTCAGTCACATCTGCACATCCACAGATGATGAATCAAACTGCCTCATAGGCCAGATCCTTTTATTCAGAACAATTTCTAGGCCAAATGTGCCCAGTTAATGACAAGATGCTGTTATTTCAGCATTACACTCTGTGAATATAAACTTTTGAGAAGTTGTAAGTTGTCCATTTTTGGATACGAAGCCTTGCTAAGACTATCTGGTATAAGTGTTGGAGCTGTGTTGGTTTACACCAATTGAGATCTTGGTCTTTATTATTATTTTATTATTATTATTATTATTTAACTGTCATCATATTTAATTCAGGCACCCTTTTTAGGTTTAGAACTTTATCCTTACAATTCTGACTTCTTTATTCAGTTATTTCTTGGCTCTCTCTATACTTGAAGAAACAATAGTAAGTTTTACATCACCAAAAATGTGATCCTTTCATGCTTAGTTTGTCAAAATTAGTCTTTCTTATAAACTTTTCAAATTAAATAGCCTGGATTTCTTATTTAAAAATGAACCTTGTTTAATATAAGCAGAGCACAAGACTTCAAAAGGTTATTGTTAGTAAGAAGAGCAAACAGAATTTTTAAAATCCTTAGAAAAATAACCCTACAAATGTTCTTTTCAAGTATTGTTAATATAATAATGTCATTGGATACATTGCACAGTCTGGAAATAATTCCATTTAAGTCAGCGTAGTATATACAATATTTTCTTGATAAGAGTTAAGGGAAACTTAGAACTTGTTCAGATATTTTTGGTATGTTTACAGACTTTTACCTGATGTCTTGTTTAAGCAGCTGCTCACCTTCTAGTGTGATAACTCTCTAATTACCTGTCTTTTAAAGTGATTTTTAGCATTACTGTCTTGCATTCTGTAGAACTGAGTCTAGTGTTAGATATTTTTTCTATGCCTAACGTTAAAGAGAAGTTGACTGTGAAAATTGGCCTTTCCAGTTTACGCAAGCAAAACTCATCTGGTTGATTATGACAGGAGAGGGAGACAGAGAGAGAGAGAGAGAGAGAGAGCGAGAGCGAGAGGGAGAATGAAGCATAATCAAGAAATGTGGTTATATGTAACATTTTAGAATAAATGATGGATGAAAATTGCACATTTCAAAGAAGAAACTAAAATCTTGGCACCTTACTGTGCTGATAACTGCATTATGTCTAGGCAACAACTCCAGAATTTCTGGCATGGGGTTAGTATAAGTCTGGAGCTAACTGTACAGTGATGAATCAAGACCCACAGAATGCTTATCTGGAGCTATCCTTTTGCTTATCAGGAATTTAGCTAAATGTTTTGTTGTTTCAAGCAGTCTGGAGCTGTTGTGTGTATCATCTTTCTTTTGCTACTTCAGCATTTCTATTTCCACAATTGGTAGTTTTAAAAGTTTTAAACTTTAGAAGTTTAAAAAAGTTTTTAAAAAGTTTAAAAAAGAAATTCTTCCTCATCTTTCCTCTTTAATTGTGGAAGTCAGAAAAAAAAAAAGAAAAAAACAGTAATAAGAAAATAACTTTATTTCTATCTATTTTCCATCAGTTACCAAAATTACTCTGAAAACATGAGGGGAAAGATCATAGAGAACATTAATTTTGAACCATCAGACTATGATGTTTTTCTGACAACCTTATCTAGGGAAGAAAGAGAAAGTAATTCTAAGTATCTTTACTGGTTTTGAAAAACAGTTCTTTGTACTTTGTTGTCTTTTTTTCCCCTGAAGATAATTAGGTCACATAACAATCAAGACTTCCATTTGTACAGATTCAGAGTGTGCTATTATGTCTTGGAAAAGTGCAGGGGACATGCAAATAGCACCTCACACTTGTGTTTTATTGATAAGGTGTTAGGACTGTAATTTCGGCAGTAGAAATAAGGACTGTACATCTATTGCAAAGAAGTCAACCTTTCAAGGATGATGTCCTTTGTTTCTGAACTCAGCCTGAAATTGTGTATGTAAATAATTCGATATTTAATGTTTTCATTTTTCATTTTTGAATTTTCTGGCCAGTTTATCTTGGGAACATGTAATTTTGAAATGTTATTAATTGATCAGTATTAACACAAGTAAAAACTTTTCAGCATGACATCTAGAAATATAAACAAATAGGAGCAGCTTTACATTCACAGGCTCTAGTCCTATGAGGATACTTGCTGGAGGGACAGCACAGCAGGGCATCTGTGAACAATTCCTCCTCCAGAATCCAATGAGGAGAGGTACTCTGCTGGGAGAAAGACTGCCTGACTAAACCATTTACCTCAGGCATATGAGACCTATTTTTGTCTGGACTCAGGACATTTATTTTAGTACTTTTGAGTTAAGTCCTTATTTCCTGTCTCTATAATAATTTCCTGAATGCTTTTTCTGCTCTATGACACAAAGAAACTTTTAGGCTGAAAATCCTCTGCTCTAGTAACTTGTGCATGGGTTTTGTTTTTATTTTTTTTTTCTTGAGATATGAATAAGATATGTGCAAATTTTATTCAAAGTCATTGGATACTATACTGAAATGTTAACTATTATATCTGTAAAAAATAGTGTAGATATGGATTCAGAGATAATTTTTGAACATTTTTCAGAATATTGTCCCTAACAGAGAGACATAAAGTTTATAATAATTTCTGTTCCATTTTTCGAATCATAGAATCATAGAATGGCCAGGGTTGGAAGGGACCCCAAGGATCATCAGGTTCCAACTCCCCTGCCACAGGCAGGGCCACCAACCTCAAGATTAGGTACTAGATCAGGTTGCCCAGGACCCCATCCAGCCTGGTCTTGAACACGTCCAGGGTCAGGGCATCCACAAACACTCTGGGCGGCCTGTGCCAGCACCTCACCACTCTCTCAGTAAAGAACTTTCCCCTGATGTCTAATCTAAACCTTCACTCCTTCAGCTTAAAGCCATTCCCCCTTGTCCTATCACTATCTACCCTTTTGAAAAGTCAGTTCCTCTCCTGTTTTTAGTCTCCTTTTAAATACTGGAAGGCCGCATCCTTCCCCCCTCAGCCTTCTCCTCACCAGGCTGAACAAGCCCAACTCNGCTAATGGTAAATAGGAAAAAAATGGAGCAAAACTACAAAATTATGAAGTTAAATTTTTTGGTAGGATTTTCAGTGAAAGCATATGCTTTCTCTTTTAAGCATCTCATCATGTTTGCACATGGTTATGAGCATGTTTCATCTGTATGTGGTAATACAGCAGACGGAATGGAAGGCACGTTGTTTCTGAGAATGTGATACCAACATTTTCTCTCTCTCTTGCCAAGCAGAAGTTATTTGACTATAACTGCATTCCTCATTGTTACGACTTTCTCTTCTCTGAGTGAATATTGCAGTCTCCCTCCTCTCCCAGTTGGGACTTAATGATTATCTCAGTTAAAGTAGACAAAAATGGGGATCTGTTCTACTGTGTGTGTTTAAACACAGCAGGTGTATGCATGTGGATACAGGGCATAAGAACTCCTTTCCTGGGTTTATGAGAGATGCCACCTGGTAAGAGCTCAGAAAAAAAGACAACCATTTAAATTTCACACCAGGATCTTGAATATGACATTCCTGTGTCTCTCTTCTGGTCTTCTGTTATCCCTCATCAGCCTATTTTCTTATTTTCTCATCTGGCAGCCTCTTCACATGCATGTGAATGATGATTCAAATGCTTCAGGAGCTGTTGTTTTCAACTTGTATTAGTGTTTCCCAACTCATTCTCTTGTTTTCCTGCTGACAACCTGCCAAAATCACCCTCTGGTGAATTCTAAAACGATCTGGGTTACAGAAATTGGACCCAAAATTTGTTGCAGATAATTACTCAATCAGATCTTTGATACAGAGAATATTTGACAGCTCACACATCTCTATTTTTAAGCAGTCTGTGACATAAAAATACTGGGAATTTTCTCTCTTCAAGTCCAAGAAGCACATCTTTAAATCAAAGATATTTCATTTAACTTTGCAGCTTACTTGATTCTGCATAGTTTTCCTGTCTATTCTTGAGATTCAGCTGAGGCTGAGATTCTTACCATGTCCAAGAGTGTACACTGTTCCCTCCCACTTCTGAGAATAATATGCTGTAGTGGTAATCAAATCTGAGTTGTTTCAATCCAAATGTCATTCAAGACAGTATTACTAATAATGACCTGCCAAGGAATGTTTCTGCCGAATTCCAAACCTGGATCTTGAGTGAAACAAAGGGAAAAAAGGTTCCAACAAGCCATACCAAAGATTGTATTCTGATTACAATCTATTTTGGGATAGGATTTCAGGAATTTAATAACTGCTGTATGAATACTCATACATATAGACATGATCAATAAAGTTCATATTTTATGTTTCTCATTTATGAAACTTGGTAGAATTTGATTTATGATTTTTTCTAACAGCTTGGGACATGATATTACAGACTTATGATGGGCAGCCAATTCATAGTATTTAATTTAAACACTGCTGGGACACTGTGTAAAAGTTTGCAGCAACTAAAAGAAATCTTATTCTAATGTCAGAAAAAAAAAGGTCCATCTAAAAAAGAATTCTGATATAAGAGGAGGATGAGAAATATTAATGGAAAAAGGAATAGTTAATTTAAAAAGTATGCAAAAATGAAATAAATATAATATTAAAATCCTTCATAAAGGCACTATATAAGAAGGAGAACACGTGTGCAGGGATAAGGAGAGAAGAATGAGTGTGAATGTCTGACTGATAGCTTTTATAAGTCACATCTTACCAATTTCTTCTGCCATGCATTGAATACAGGAATTTCAGTTGTCTGTGGGATTTTGATTGTTACAAAACAAACAAACAAACAAAAACTAAATGAAAAAGAAAGAAGAGAAACGAGAAAATAAAAAAGGGAAGGGGAACAGGNCAGTTCCTCTCCTGTTTTTAGTCTCCTTTTAAATACTGGAAGGCCGCATCCTTCCCCCCTCAGCCTTCTCCTCACCAGGCTGAACAAGCCCAACTCCCTCAGTCTGTCCTAGTAGGGGAGGTGCTCCAGCCCTCTGATAATCTTTGTGGCCCTCCTCTGAACCCTCTCCAGCAGTTCCACGTCTTTCCTGTATTGGGGGCCCCAGACCTGGACACAGTACTCCAGATGGGGCCTCACGATGGGGCCTCTGATATATTGCTATGTCCTGGTGTATAAAAGTGACCAATGTCTACTGAGAGAAAAACTGTTTATAAGGAAAAAAAGACTGGTTTAATTTTTTTCATCATTTTGTCTGTATTCAGGCTCTTTTTAAAAATGTTTTATTTATTTTATTTTATTTTATTTTATTTTATTTTATTTTATTTTATTTTATTTTATTTTATTTTATTTTTTCCTTGCTAATGGTAAATAGGAAAAAAATGGAGCAAAACTACAAAATTATGAAGTTAAATTTTTTGGTAGGATTTTCAGTGAAAGCATATGCTTTCTCTTTTAAGCATCTCATCATGTTTGCACATGGTTATGAGCATGTTTCATCTGTATGTGGTAATACAGCAGACGGAATGGAAGGCACGTTGTTTCTGAGAATGTGATACCAACATTTTCTCTCTCTCTTGCCAAGCAGAAGTTATTTGACTATAACTGCATTCCTCATTGTTACGACTTTCTCTTCTCTGAGTGAATATTGCAGTCTCCCTCCTCTCCCAGTTGGGACTTAATGATTATCTCAGTTAAAGTAGACAAAAATGGGGATCTGTTCTACTGTGTGTGTTTAAACACAGCAGGTGTATGCATGTGGATACAGGGCATAAGAACTCCTTTCCTGGGTTTATGAGAGATGCCACCTGGTAAGAGCTCAGAAAAAAAGACAACCATTTAAATTTCACACCAGGATCTTGAATATGACATTCCTGTGTCTCTCTTCTGGTCTTCTGTTATCCCTCATCAGCCTATTTTCTTATTTTCTCATCTGGCAGCCTCTTCACATGCATGTGAATGATGATTCAAATGCTTCAGGAGCTGTTGTTTTCAACTTGTATTAGTGTTTCCCAACTCATTCTCTTGTTTTCCTGCTGACAACCTGCCAAAATCACCCTCTGGTGAATTCTAAAACGATCTGGGTTACAGAAATTGGACCCAAAATTTGTTGCAGATAATTACTCAATCAGATCTTTGATACAGAGAATATTTGACAGCTCACACATCTCTATTTTTAAGCAGTCTGTGACATAAAAATACTGGGAATTTTCTCTCTTCAAGTCCAAGAAGCACATCTTTAAATCAAAGATATTTCATTTAACTTTGCAGCTTACTTGATTCTGCATAGTTTTCCTGTCTATTCTTGAGATTCAGCTGAGGCTGAGATTCTTACCATGTCCAAGAGTGTACACTGTTCCCTCCCACTTCTGAGAATAATATGCTGTAGTGGTAATCAAATCTGAGTTGTTTCAATCCAAATGTCATTCAAGACAGTATTACTAATAATGACCTGCCAAGGAATGTTTCTGCCGAATTCCAAACCTGGATCTTGAGTGAAACAAAGGGAAAAAAGGTTCCAACAAGCCATACCAAAGATTGTATTCTGATTACAATCTATTTTGGGATAGGATTTCAGGAATTTAATAACTGCTGTATGAATACTCATACATATAGACATGATCAATAAAGTTCATATTTTATGTTTCTCATTTATGAAACTTGGTAGAATTTGATTTATGATTTTTTCTAACAGCTTGGGACATGATATTACAGACTTATGATGGGCAGCCAATTCATAGTATTTAATTTAAACACTGCTGGGACACTGTGTAAAAGTTTGCAGCAACTAAAAGAAATCTTATTCTAATGTCAGAAAAAAAAAGGTCCATCTAAAAAAGAATTCTGATATAAGAGGAGGATGAGAAATATTAATGGAAAAAGGAATAGTTAATTTAAAAAGTATGCAAAAATGAAATAAATATAATATTAAAATCCTTCATAAAGGCACTATATAAGAAGGAGAACACGTGTGCAGGGATAAGGAGAGAAGAATGAGTGTGAATGTCTGACTGATAGCTTTTATAAGTCACATCTTACCAATTTCTTCTGCCATGCATTGAATACAGGAATTTCAGTTGTCTGTGGGATTTTGATTGTTACAAAACAAACAAACAAACAAAAACTAAATGAAAAAGAAAGAAGAGAAACGAGAAAATAAAAAAGGGAAGGGGAACAGGAAAGGGAAGGGAAGAGGAAGGGGAAAGGAAGGGGAGAGGAAGAGTGAGGAGGATAGGGAAAGGAAGAGAAGGGAATGGAAGGATTTCTGCAGTGCTCATAGAAATGCCATTATTTCTTCTCTTGATTCTTCAAAATGTTAAAACTGTGTGCTACTTCACCTGTCTGGGAGGTCTTCCCTACACATCTTGCTCGCTAATCTATTTCATTCATTAACTGCTAATTCTTAGGAAGGTCAGTTACACCAACTTGAAATAATTAATCTAATTCATTTGTAAGTTTATTAACCACAACTGTTTGGATAAGTGAACTTCAGCTGCAAGTTGTAATAGTCTCACTGATGTGCGGATTGACATCCATTACACTTTTGACCTCATTTTCATGACAAATTGACAAATTTTCTTGTACAAACAGTACATGATCACTACTTACAAGCTTGTCTGTCCTGATCTAGTGCACCCTGAAGTCTTTAATTAGGTCCTACATGCAAACGTATACTGGGGTATTCTTTCAAACATTCTTTGAACTTAATGGCATATGAACCAGTGTTTGAGTGTGGATTAAAGCAAATACTGTGTGATTACTTGCAGCAGCAGTGGTAGAGGTCTTGCTGTAGAGGTGGAGAGACTGGGGGCAGCCCAAAAGGCCAACCGCATCCTGGGCTGCATCAAGAGAAGTATGGCCAGCAGGTCAAGGGAGGTGATTCTGCCCTTCTACTCTGCTCTTGTGGGACCTCACTTGGAGTACTGTGTCCAGTTCTGGGGCCCCCAACACAAGAAGGATGTGGAGCTGTTGGAGCGGGTCCAGAGGAGGGCCGCAAAGATGATCAGAGGGCTGGAGCACCTCCCCCACGAGGACAGGCTCAGAGAGTTAGGACTCTTCAGCCTGGAGAAGAGAAGGCTGTGGGGGGACCTGATAACAGCCTTCCAGTACCTGAAGGGCCCTACAGGAAAGCTGGGGAGGGAATTTTTACAAGGATAGGTAGTGACAGGACAAGGGGTAACGGTTATAAACTGAAAGAGGGTGGATTTAGGCTAGATCTAAGGAGGAAATTTTTCCCTGTGAGGGTGGTGAGACACTGGCACAGGTTGCCCAGAGAAGTTGTGGATGCCCCCTCCCTGGAGGTGTT
Source organism: Penelope pileata (assembly GCA_013396635.1). Classification (NCBI taxonomy): domain Eukaryota; kingdom Metazoa; phylum Chordata; class Aves; order Galliformes; family Cracidae; genus Penelope; species Penelope pileata. The sequence continues at coordinate 189,510 of WBMW01002666.1, forward strand.
CAAGGCCAGGCTGGATGGGGCTTTGGGCAACCTGGTCTAGTGGGAGGTGTCCTTGCCCATGGCAGGGGGGTTGGAACAAGATGACCTCTAAGGTCCCTTCCAACCTGAACCTTTCTATGATTCTATGTTTCTATGATTAAGCTGTATCATGTACTTCAGAGGGCATACATTCGCTACAGAACATCTTGCCTGAGATATCCCTGTGTTGTTAGTTATTCCATTGATAGGAAATGCATGGTGAAACCTAAACTTTGAAGTTACATGTTTTTATAGGCTAATGCTAAATCATTAGCATGCCTGTTTTTAAGCATCAGCCGAGGAATCCTGACAGCATCCCTGCTTGTGAAGTACTTACTATCCTTGTTTTCTAGGTTGGGAAGACAGGAAGTCTTAAACCAGTCATTTAGGACTCAGACATTGTTGGACTCCCCACACAGAAGGATTTCTATACCAAACACTAAATCCATAGGTTAAGCTGAAAGTAAGTCTTACAGGGGTAAAAATAGTACTTAATGTTGGGTAAGCATGTTCAAAATTAATAATTACTTCACTGAAAGAAAATAAAGAATTTGTAAAAGGTTAAATGAAATAAGAAACAGTTTGCTTAGTTTATTAAACAAAGAAAGTTTTCTAAGTACATAAAACTATTCTAATCACTAGATTTAGGAAGTAACCCCTGTATAGGTTTAGAAACTGGATGGTTCTTTGAAAATAAGAAAGCCAAAGGTATATGCAAACCTGCTTGTCTTTGCCTGGTAGTATTGTATTTTAATAAGTAGCTGTGTTTGAGAGACCTTGGTCCCAAATTGTAATATTGCATTTTAGGTCAAATTGCCTTCAATTACTCTTGCATCTGGTATTGACTCATAGCACCTGGTACTACACTGAATTCAAGAAGGAATTTTGTATTCATAAAACTCTGGGACTGAGAAATAGAAGAGTTCAAAATTATTCAACTATGAAGCACATAAAGTATGCAAAATAAAGCAGATGTATCTAGTAGGGGAAAAAAAAACACAACGGAAAGAAAATTCACAAGATGTCAATTGTGCTACCTCAATCTTGGAGCTTGTCGCAACCCTAATACAGGATACCTTAATTTTCCTAGGCTGTTGCAGTGATTTGAGGTTATACGAGGACTGCAGTGAAAGTAATGCCTTCTGTTTTATTCTTTTGGCCCATAATGTCAGAGGCGGTTGTTGTTGATATGGCAGTAGAGATTGAACCTTCTCACCAATATTCCATTCCATTTTGTTGCTGTGCAACAGATGGCAGCAGAGCGGCACTCTGACCAAATGGCGTCTGACATAGAAGGAAGTATGGATGAAACAAAGAGGGGGAATTGAAAGCCTCCCAGTGAAAAAAAGGACACTTGTCATTCATTGGTTCTTGCTGAACATGGAGACCAAGCAGTAGATGTGAGCACGGGTGGTGCATTTCAGCAGTGGTGACACAGACAGGGGATCACGTCTGCTGGTGCAGATTTTCGTTAGCACAGAGTGCAGCCTGGTGAAAATGGTTTATTGCTGGTGAAAATTTGTAACTAATGGTGGTGACAATGTTGAAAAATAGTGTTTTGTAACTGAGACTTTGCTCTGTCAAATAGTGTTCTTGTGGTCTTTGTATCTGTTTTGGTTTTCATGGAAATAAATAGGAGGCATTACTCTTGGAGCAACCTACATATGTGCTAGTGGGGATGCTCAGTCTACAAACAATTGACACTGCACCCTCCACAGATCAAAAGGGCTGAGGACTTCAGCTTGTTACTGAGAGACTCTATACTAGGAAAAATATAATATGCCATGTAGCAAGAGTATCATACTGCATGCACAATAAGCCTCTGATTATCTTTTGCAAAATTCTTTACTGAGGCTTCACCAATGGCTTGTTTTTAATCTTCATTATTTTCCTCTCTTTATTTATTTTTTAAAATAAAATAATGCAGTGGAGATTGGCTACATTGAGGCTCAAAGTTGCCAAAACTTGTCACACATAAATTACAGTAATCTGCTTTTTAAAAGTTTTCCCAAGTCTCCTCAGACTGTTCAGACTTACATTTCTGACATTCAGGATGAGTCAAAATGATTTAGAAATTCCTGTGTGACAGGTGAAAAGAGAAAAAAAATCACTTGTTATCTGGTTCTTGTATTTCAATCAGAACAATTCCCACTTTCATATTAGGCTGAAATGATACAGTGGGAGAGCACAGCACAACAGAAGGATACATCTAGCACATTTCTTTGTATGTGGTGAGTTTGCATGGTATTTATCTCAACCCGAATTATATAAGGTTCTAAAGGACCAAAGTTTACAGTTGTCCCAGGTAAATTTTTAAGTTACAAATCCTTAACTTGTAAGTCATAAAAAGGCCAGAGTATTAATAATATAATTCCATCTGGTTGACAAAACAGCAAAGAAAATGTAAACCAAAATAATAACCAGGCATTTTTTCACATGAGAAAAGTGGTTAATTCCTTCGAACAATCCTTGGTATTCCTTTTGCTTCTCACTTTTGGTTAGCCCTAGTTTTAAGCATGACCAGAAGTCTAAGGCTTAACTTGCTGCATTGTATGAGTTGGATAGACCATGAAACAGTGATTTTGCACCTAGCTGCAACATCAACAAAGACCTCAAGTGTCGGCGAGGCGTTCCCAGAAAGTTGATACAATGGCTGTCTTAAGGCAGGCTGAGAAGTTTTAGTATCAGAGACCTGGTGCTACCAGAGATGTGAGGAAAATTGGCAGCTGAGCAAAGATTGTCAGTAGCTGTGAATGTAAAGACCTGTTTATTATGGCAGAATTACAATGATTTTTCAAATGTGAATAGCAAAACAACCACCTGTTAAATCGTATTGATTTAAATCACAAAAGCTATTGAATTTTCCATAAGCAGATGAATGTTCTGCTGTCATGTATTTTCTAAAACAGGAAGTAAAACAAAACTGTAAGAGACTCAGAGAGACCAAAACTGTGAGAGCAACAATGGGGAAAGAAAGGTCTGGAGTTCCCGTTATCTCTTGGTAGATGCATCTTTGCTGGATAATTGCACTTTGGATTGATTTGCTGCCTCTGGCAGTTTGTTTGGAAGATGACTTTTATTTGTCTCTTCAACATCTTCCACCCTATTATTTAAAACCTAATTATCTTATGAAATACTAATTACCAAGCTGTGCAACTTAATTTTCCAAGCAGTAAAGTCTCCAGTATTTCCACTTGCCATTTTTGATCAAGGAACACTTGAAGGAAGCAGGTTTACTTTTCTGACAAGTTCTCCAACACACCACAGGCAGCAGCTCAGACACACAGTAAGATTTCAGCCTTCTTACCTGAAGACTACACCTGAATTTTGCATTCCCTTTATTCTTCTACCAGGGTTTGATAGAACAAGGAACCTGCTGTCGGATAATAGTGGAAACTGGGAAGCAGAAACAGCTCCAAAATCAGTGTGTGACGTTTCTAGGCCCAGTTTGAACATAGCAGTTGGAGCTACCTGCCCTGATGGTAAAAAGCAAATACCTGAAACCAAATAGGTACAGCAGCTCCTGAAACTCTTTAATTTCCAAGATTTGTGGGACTACATGATGCACAACCCGTGAAGCACGAAATGGAACTGTATTTAATATCCTTAAGAAATCAAAGATAGTTTGCGTGTAGGTAATTTTCCCCCATAAATGTTATATTCTTTTTTTTTTTTTTTCCTCTTCTTCACTTCTCCTTCAGTGGAACAAACTATAACCTTCTGAAGGTAGAGAGGCTCTGTATCATTTTTGCATTTTAAGGTGCAGTGATATAGCCCACATCCTCCATGCTTCTAAGATAAATTTAACAAGATAATTCTTAAAAGCACTGCTATAATTTTAGCTTTTTTACATTTGCTCAATGTGTTGGTGATATTCTGGAGTGAAAAACAAGAAACAATGGAAAACTGATGTGTGGCATGATCCCAAGTCCATTGACATTGTGGGCAGACCTAGACACAAAGACTAGAGCAACACAAACGTGTTTTTCTGGCTATGTCTCCATAAATCTGGACAGCTAAATATTATTAAGGGCTTCATATTGACATTCTTGACACTGCCCTGGATGCAGTATAGGTGCAGTGTATATAAATCTTTTCTATATGTCTCTGTCTATATGCTATGCTTGTTTGTTTTTGAACAGCTCCATAATAAATCTCTTTGTGGTTCAAAGGAAAATAACTTTTATCCCAGAAGAAAATGAGCCAGCCAACATAGGATTATTATAACTCTAACACTGATACATCAAGAGTCAACAGGTTTGTAGGGTGAGTGCTGTCAATGTAGGTCCCATGCTGTGTTCCTGTGCTTTTGGGTAAGGGATGAAAAACTGTCTCTTCTGAAAGCTTTATCTAGCTGCAGTTATTCACATGCATCTGCAGGGTGTTCTCAGGGACTAGAAGTACAGGAAGGCAGAGTGCAGGATGAATAATTCAAAAAGGAGACCATTCCCTCATTGGAATAAAGTAGTTTTAAGGAGAGCTTTGCCAGGTTACACAGGCTTAAGTTTTCACCCAGAATATTGTATTCGTTTTTGTGACCTGATACTATATTACCTTGGGCAGTATTTCACAGTCTATGGGGTTATTCTTATTTACCTTTGATTTAAACCTATGTAGCTCTGTAAACTTATTTGAGTTGTTTTACACTGTATAATTTAAACTAGCATCCACAATTCGCTGTCTCTGATTTGCTCAGTTATTGTATTTCCTCCTCTGAGTATCTCTGACTAAAATAGTAGTAGTAGTTGTACCTATATGCCTGGTGGTAAAGTCCAGTATTGCGTTAATCTGAGGGAGAAGGGGAGGTAACAACCATGCAAAGTGCAGGAGTGAAAGAGTCTTATAAAAAATAAATAAGATAAATGAAAGCTTATAGCTTTTGGGGGATGCTTCAAGATAACAGAGCAAAAGCTTTCACATTCAAAATGCAATTGTAAGGAAATTGACTGAAAAACAGACAGCTCAGAGTTCCTTGTGTCTCTGCTCTGCCCCACTCTATACCAGAGCTACCAAGTTCAAGGTCATCTTTCCATATAGCCCTGCTTATATGTTTGACAAGAGACTGGAGGTGTCAACTGCTCTACTAAGAAACAGTGAGAAATACTGCAGCTGAAGCTTCTCCTATTCAAGTGGGACATGGAGTTTGTCACTATTAAAACATTTCTCAGGAACGCCTTGGTGTCAACCAATTTTCCTGGCAGATTTTGGTTTTGTCTTGGAAGTCATTTCTGTTGGCCAGAAACTGGCTCAAACCACTGCTGTCAGGTCTTCCCATTTCCCCTGGGCTCCTCATGGCTGTCCTGGGGAGCAGAGGGGGGTTAGGCAGTCTGTGCACCCAGATACCTCATTTATTTGTAGCAAGCCAGTTGAGCAGCCAGATCTCAGTGCTGCTTGGGGAGCTATATTGGATTGTTTAGAGAAAACTGACAGGAAATGTCATTTTTTGGACTTTCCTGTTCCCTGTATTAAAATATGAATAGTGTGAATAGCAAATAAAAAAAGATTCTTTCTAAGATTTTATATCAAACAAATATAATTTGTCAAATTATTGTATTTATTTCAGATTACTTGGAGAATTCTTTTTTTTATTTTTGTTTCATTAACTATGAGACTTCATCAGTACTGACTAGCAGACAATCATAAAGTGGCAATTCAGATGAAAATCTTTAAATCTTTAGAGTTCTAATCCTTTTCCTAGATTTTTATCATTATTCTCAGTGCTTCAGTATTTTCCAATTAGAGAGAGACGTGAAACAACAGCGGATGCAGTCTGCTGTTTGGAGCTCTGCTGTACTAGCAGGGTTTCTAGCATTTATTATTTTATTTTATTTTATTTTTTTATCAGTTAGTTCTATTTTGAAGATATCACAATCTGTCTTTGAATAATTTAATCCTCAGCTAAATTCTGGTGACTCAGGACTGCTTTTGCAAGCATTTAAGGTACCCTTTACTCTTTCCTGGACTTTGTCACTCTGAGCCAGTAGCACTGTCTGGATATCTTGAACTTTCAGTGGCATGACAAGTGCCATGCTCCAAAGTGAAGGAAACTTTTGATATACTTTTGACTATGGGAGGCTTTTCTAAGTACTTGCATATTTGTGAGCTCCGGAAAACAAAACAAGCAAGAAAGCAAAACACCCTGCAGCTAGAGACAGAGTGTTTTTATGGATTAATAAATTTGCACAAAATTCTAAAAATTTCGTTCTATTGTACTGTGCCTTGTGGCTGAATAAGTCTCCCTTCTCCATATCTTTGATTGTGGTTCTTCTCTTATGATGTCCTATCTGCCTCAGCACAGTACTTTTACTTCTGAACTCCACTTTCCATCCAGCATTTTCCCACAACAGCATTTTTATGAGCATTTTTACTATGCTGATGGCTGTAGGACAATTCCTTCTGAACAGCAAAACTATCCTTATTTTTTTCCTTTATTTTTTGCAATGAAATCTTTAATGAAATTAACTTTCTTTCAATGAAATCACAAGAAAATTGATGTTTAAGAAAGGACCAAAATACTTCACAACTTAACATGATTGCATGGTATTTTTTCAATGTCAGAAGCAAGCCTTCAGTTTGGGATCAATGTATTCATTTATATCTGTTGAAAATCTGGCCTGGAAAAATTAGTATGCAATTGTGTCTGTCAAGAAGTGGTGGTCTCATAAGAAAATATTCCCTGCTGTTTATAAAGGCTGTAGCTGTAGTGGATTCTTAATGTTACACATAGGAACTTTGTATTTAACATTTACTTTAATACCTAAGAGTCTTCTGTGCAATAAGCCAGCTTGACAAGGTGGAAAAAAAAGATCTATTTAACATATTGGTGATATAATCCTAGTAAAGCTAACTTCTGTTAGGCAGACACTTCTAAGCATACAACATGCAAGAAAGCAGGCAAAGAGAAATGTTGGAAAATGTTGCCAAAATGACAGTAAATGTTAATGATCGAATCACAAAAATTGTCCTTCAAAGTGGAGTGTGTAGTAAATAGTAATGAATAAATGTACTTGTCAGGAAGATTTGATTTGTCTAGCAAATCCTTACTGACATATACACTCGTTTACTACTTTTGAAAATGCCATTCCAGCAGAGCATAAAAAAGGTTATTTAGATTAAGTACAGTAACAAGATGAGCAGCATACTGAGTTTGTTGGACTACAGGCAAACTCATTTAATACCCAATGCTCCATTACTCTGAATGAAACTGCTCCTGGGGAAAAAAATAAAATAGGAAAGAAACAACATATAAAATTAAGCCTAATGGTTAAAAAAATAAAAATACTAGCTTCAGTGTAATGCTGTGAACCATCAGTACTTACATTCAGTCTGTGAGTGGCAATACTGGAAATGGCATAAAGATATTGGAGTGTTAGATGTTGCAGAAAAGGGACCACGCCACCTCTGCTTCGTGGTAGCGAGAATGTGGGAGCTAAAAATTTACCTCCAGTTTTGTGAGTAACATTTGAAGTCAGAAACTCATATTGAAAGGGAAAAAAAATAGAAGTTATGTAGTTACGTCAAAGACAAACTCACATGACACTCCTAGGTCTGCCTTTCTCATCTGGGGAAATAACATGAGAGCTGCACTTTGTCTTCCTTGAAGGGAGTAGGAAAGTGCCATTGCCAAGTGTTGATAAATTTCTGAGGCTGGATCCTTAGCTAGCAAAAAAGCGGTCTCACTTTTGGGTTCATTAAAGCAATAGTAATATCTCATGACATACTATTGACTTCAAGTTTAATGCTTATATACCAGCTTGTGTTTTTTCCATGTCTCTTAATTATACTGCCGTCTCAACTCAGCTAACATCTTTCTATATACAGCTTCTTCTCTTATAGGTTAACAGCTTCACATTCTCTTCCTTCAACACAGCAGTTTGAGCATATGATATGTCAGTCATCATTATGATAGCTTCCCTGCACATTGACACTGCAAATCTTCTACAGGAAGAAATAAGCAACATCAAACTGAACCCAAATGTAGAACCTGAGGAATGCATGTGTGAGTGGACACCTGCACACCTGCTCATACGTGTAGATAGAAAGTATCAGTTCTTCCAGATCTGTGAGAAACACCACTGAAAATTGTGAGAAAAAAATTATGTGCAGAATTATCAGAAGGCACCACATAGATAATATTATTCTTTATTCCAGTGTGTAGTATATAGTATAAATATACTTGAATGTGTTCCTTTCCTGGAAGTGTGTTTTACCATTTTCATTTTTTCCAGAATATGTAAAACAAGAAAAACTGTGTTAGCTGGTAAGGAACATGTGATCATATTGCTCAAGTCACTGGGTCAGATCCCCAAACAAAATATCTTCTCTCATCCACAAGGCTGCAAGAAAAATGTATGAAGCTGTTTAGCTTCTGTGGTCCTTAGTAGACTGTATGCCCCACTGTGCCCAGCAGGATCCACAGGTCCCTACTGGTGGGCAGCCTCGTTGCCTGGGCAAACCAAGCACTGGTTTCTGCTCAAAGACTTCCCAGAAGAGAGAGATGATTGCAGCTGTATATTCTGGTAGTGCCTAGGGGAAAAGCATGACTGTTTGAGTGCTGTCCAAGCAGTTTGTCACTGTCTTGCCCGAAGTGTGGAAAATGGAGAACTTTCTGCTTCTATATTCACAAAAAGCAAGTACTGCAATTATTTCTGGGGTTAAGAAGGACTCAGAAGGTTGCATAGGCTCGTTAACCTCACTCTTCTTTTTCCTCCTTCTCTTTCCCCTGAGATTTTTCCCATATTTTTCATCCAGGCCTGCATTTCTCTCTTTTCTGTGGAGGAAGTAGTGCTGCAATGCTTGTGGCAGAGCAGCATAATCAGATCAGTTGAAAGGGCAGAACATGTAGTGCAAAAGAGGATGAACAGAGGGAGATTCTCATTTTTCCTCCAGTGTCCTTTCACCACATCCTGCTCTGCTTTAATTCCAAGGATTAGGACCAAATCAATTGTTTTATGTTTCTGTGAAGCCTTGAGCTGATACCATGCTGTGGCAATAGGACATCATGCACATAACCTTAACCTGTTTTGAAGAGTTTAGTGTGCCCGCAGTTTACCTGCTCACAAATTTCCTGTCCAGCTTACTGAGAATGGTTTTCTGTGAACTTCTTTTTTAAAATTACGGGATTATTTATTTAACAAAAAGCTGAAACTGAATGAAATTGTGAAACCCCAAATCTGTTCATTGATAACCTTTCTTTTTGAAGGGGCTAAAAAAAAAAATTATTCTTTGAAACATTCTTTTTATTCCAGAGCTCATAAAAGATAGAAAAGATAGATAAATAAATAAATAGGGTTAAACAAAAGTACTTTGACTAGTTACAATAGTAAACTGGCATTCATGGAGAGCTCTTTTGTTTTGTGCATCTCCAAAAGCTGTCTGAAGTAGGCTCAAATACAGTCTCTCCTGGGTCCCTGGGCGTATCTGCAGCAGCTGATCCATGTCTCCAGGCATACTAAAGCATCCACAGCAGTGCCTCTGTCCGTGTCTCTTTCTTCTTTTCTCTTCCACTCTGTAGTAGAATGTTTTACCTTGGTCCTCCTCTAAAGTCAAACTATATGCTTTTGTGCAGCAAAGCTCTCTAAGTTCACAGTCTGAGCTCAGAAGGGGTGGCGATAGGCTGAGCACTGCTAGTATGAAACTAGGATCTCAATACAAGTAATTTTGAAGCAACAAAGTTCCTGAGGATTTTCCCTTTCCATTGACAAAGTATCAGGTGACAATTCTGACATATAGAATCATGGAATGGTTCAGGTTGGAAAGGACCTTAGAGATCATCTTGTTCCAACCCCCTTGCTTTGGGCAAGGACACCTCCCACTAGACCAGGTTGCCCAAAGCCCCATCCAGCCTGGCCTTGAGCACTTCCAGGGAGGGGGCATCCACAACTTCTCTGGGCAACCTGTTCCAGTGTCTCACCACCCTCACAGGGAAAAATTTCTTCCTTGTATCTAGTCTAAATCTACCCTCTTTCAGTTTGTAGCCATTACCCCTTGTCCTGTCATTACCTGTCCTTGCAAAAAGTCCCTCCCCAGCTTTCCTATAGACTCCTTTCAGGTACTGTCACTTCCATCCTGAGAGAGGAAAAGTTAACAGCCAGATACAAAGTTCACTGAGGTAAACAAGAGCTTCTGCACTATTCAGAGTCAGCGGGATGGGGCCAATACCTGAAGGACTAAATCTAGCCTCCCTCATTACCAGCTATATGCAGAACTATGAATCACCATTTCAGAGTATTCTCTTTTCCAAACCAAAATAATTGCTATTGGAAAACTACTTACAGTAATACAGTATCCCTTCATCATATGTCCCAAATCAATAAATAACTCACTTCTAATTGAAATTATAGAAAAGGGTTTGCTCTTCAACTGTTCATTGTAAGAATACAAAACACGAAATTGCATTAAATTATTAAGCAAAACCAGATCCTTTCAAAATCCCTGTTTAGTACTCTCAGTATGATGCAAAATCCTTATTTCCCTTTAATTGGCTTATCTATAAAAATGATAATTTTCAGACAGTTGGCAGTAAAATCCCTCAGGACTTCAGGAAGCATAGTTCCCTTCTTAAAATTCTCTACATTTATTAATGAACTTGAAAAATAACACTTAAAATTGCTTTGTAGGTTTCCCCTCCTGTGCATTGTACTCTCTGCAGTGTTTCATGGTGAACTTCAGCCAGTTCTTCCTAATTTTTACCTTCGGGCTGGATTTCCTGAGCGCTAACCTGGATAATCACTGTCTAACCCTGCCCAATAAATGTTTGTGAGAAGTTGGAAGGTTGCAGATCACAAATAGTTCACCAAGGCTAATACATATGAGGGGATTGGTATGCTGAGGGAAAAAGACATGCTCACCTCATCTTTCATCACTATACTTTTCAAATCTGCACTTCTTATTTTCATACTAAAAGAGAACAGCTCTATTAATTCAACACTTGCCAGCCCAGCTTACCTTAAAGGAAACATGAAGATGCAAAAGCTGATATTCAGTCAACTCTTATCTGCTAGGTGTTTCCTTTACATTCTCTAGCAAGAATTGAGTGATTCTCTTTGCAAACTCACAGATCACTGAATCTTGGTCTAGTACAAGAAATAAGAAATTAATTGTTGCACATGTGGACTCAGCCTAAAATACAATTTAGACAGCTTTTTTTTTTTTTTAAACTGTTTTCTTATGCAGAATTTCTTTAAAGTTCACCACCAAAGGAAGTCATCCTAAAGTCTTAGAATAAATAGCAGTCTACCATTTCAGTCTTTGCTTTCTTGTTCAAGACTGTAACAGGGTCATCAACTCTAACTGAGATACTTATCATTTGAAAAATGATATAAAACTTTATGTAGGTCCTAAAGCTGGAGTAAACTCATATCTTATTTGTCCTCTACATACCTAAGCATTTTTGATTTGGCAACCTGGAAACAAAAACTGTTGTATAATTAGTAATAATAGTTTCTTATTATACATTGACAGACATTGCATATACAGATATATGCTGACACAGAGGCAAGCACTCTGAGCCTTGAGCAAATATGATCAGAAAATATTACCCAGTATCAGTCACAGAAATTCTTAGCTTCTCAAATATTCTCTCACTTTTCAGAAGAATGTTGATCACTAGCAGTGTACTTGTTCCTTAGGAAATTTTCCATTAGAGAAGGCCAGATTTGTAGCATTGACTGGGATATATGGCATCCAGGGATGGCTTAAGTGCTGACTGGGGAAAGACTTGGACTTGAGAAGATTGTACTGGAGATTTGGAAGTTCTGGTGAGTGGCAAGAGGGTATGGTTTCTAGGCTCAGGCTTTGCTGAGAGAAGTACAATAGCATGAAAGGAAGAGTGTCTGTAGAGATCTTGCAGTTAGGCTGACTTTTTGAAACAGTTTTGCAACAATGCTTTTAGGTGACACAACAGCACTAGTTAAAAGTAACTGCGACCTGTTAAGTTCAGATAAAATGATGTTTACAATACTCCTTCTCTACCTTGCCTTGTGAAAACAAACCTTAGTCCAAATGACATGCAATCCAGTTAGTAAAAGAGAAAGAATCAGGAGGAAGAGAAAGGTATGGTGCTCCCAGAGCCACCAGAATGTGAGCCCCTTATCTCAGTCAGGACAGGTTTTTACCATCCGTTTTACAAATCTACTTTTACTTGGGTTACCTAGAAAATACTACCAAAATAAAAAGAAAAAAGAAACAAGTAGAGAAAAAAAAAATTCTTATTTGCAATTAACATTTGCCAAGGTAAGTAAAGATCAAGACCACTGCAGCAAATTAAGTTATAATGAAGTAAAACCAGGAAATACAAAGGGAGAAAAACTCACAGTTGTATTAACAACCTACATTTATGATTTGTGGTTTTAAAAAGAATGCAAATTTGTGGTAGTACTTCCTTTTCTCTAATGGATTAAAGAACCAATATTTATAAATGCATCAGGAAATTTAAAAGGGAACAGGATTTTATTTTTTGTATTGTTTGTCTTATTAAATTAAATTGAAAAACTCATATTTTTTCACATAATATATTTTTCATTTCCCATAATTATTTGTCTTTTATAAAAATATTGTCTCTCAGTTTCTTTTTATTCTCCAAATCATATAATCATTAGGCATATTATGAAAGACTGGTACGGACATGACCAAGCAGGTGGAAGCTGAAGGAGACTGAAATAGAGGAAATTCTCAGCTACCAAACACTGTTTTTCAGCACAGTCGCCACCATGAGCTTTACATTTTCACCAGCAATGAACAAAAGCCTGCATGCCGCGCTCTTAAACATCTGCACCCACTGTCACTGGTGCCACTGCTGAAATGCACCACCCACCGTCTCACTGTGCTCACGTCCACTGTTTAGTCTCCATAAATGTTAAGCAAGCATCAAATGTCAATGGGTGCCGTTTTTTCCGCATGGAGGAGTTTAATTGCACACCTTTGCTCCATCCTCACTTCCATGTCAGACACCATTGTGTCAGACTGCCCCTCTGCTGCCATGTGCCACATGGCAACAAAATGGAACAGGATATTGGTGGGAATGTTCAATCTCTACTGCCATACCACCAACATCTGCCTCGGACATTATGGCCAACATAATAAATTAGGAGGCATTACTTTCAGAGCCACCCTCATAGATTGCAAAGAGCTTTATTGAAAAAAAAAAACAGGAAATATACTTATTTTTTAGTCTGAGAAAGTGAAGCAAGACATAAAACAGTGATGATACAATAATGAAAACATCTGGTTTTCTAGGTTTGAATACCTTGCTTACTGAATCATACTGATAAATAAATGAAGGCTAATGATTGTCTTTGCATTACCACCCCTGTACTGTTCTGTGAATCTGTTCTGTGAATTCCATTAAGTAATACTTCAACCAGACCAAAAAGAAAATCCCTCAGGTCTGTTTCTTGCAAGGATCAAGCATGGAGTTTGAACCCTTACCAGTGGTACTGATAGCAAATCATCTGTACCAACTGATTTATGTGAGTACTTGTGTCCCAGCATTTTTTCTGTTTCCTCACTAATTGAATGATCATGTGAGTAGTGCAAGTATAAATACTGTAATTCACTTTTACCAATACACTGCCAATGTTCATCAAGCTGAAATATAAAATAAAGTGCACGCAAAGCAAAACTGATTTTATTTAAAATGTGGGCAAATATTTGCAGAAACTATTTTGAATTATTTTCCTACTGTGTTCACCATTCTCTGATCCCAGTGGTGTGATGAGAGTTTGAAATGCAGAATGTCTCCCAGAGGTGCTCAGCAATTTGCAAGAACAGCCCCACAGCTAATATCTGTTTGGTTCAATGGCTTCAAATAAATTAAAATATTTCTGGTTTCTACTGGCACAGATAGAGAATAATCCATGAATAGGCAGTAGCTATTTGAGCAACTAATTAGGAGGGCCTGTCTTGATGAGTTTTGCTGCTTTCAGGTGGACAGGATCATCAGTGCATTATTTTTGTGGTTGGTATAAATACCTATTAATGGTTAAAAACAGAAAAAAAAGAGACATTCAAAACAATCTCTTTGTATACTGATTCATTGATAATATATTTTTTACTTTTTTATTATTTTTTTAATATAATCTGTGGCTAGCCTATCTTTGCTATACAGGATGTCAAATCTGTGAAGTGAACAATATTTTTGTTGGTGTTGTTGTGTATGTTCCAAGGTACTGGCATCCACAGGTTGTGCTGGTAGACTGGATGTATAATCATAGGCATTACAGGGATATGGCTTGATTCAACTGTAAATAAAGCATCGTTTTAGCAGTTGTTTCAGAAATGTAATGGGGACAAGACTGGGCAGTTAAATTTCTGATACTTAGTAACGCGGAAAGGATTACTTGCTATGATTGTAAATAATTAGGGGATGTCCCATAAAGAATTATGTCCTATGGCTCACAGCGAATGAAGGCATAAGTAAATATTCCTAAATGTGTATACTCTAAATACATACACTCTAAATATATATATAGATAACATTTTTTCCATTTGCTAGATCGTTGTGCATCATGTTTTGTCCCTTTTTCTTTTCATGTTAAGCTGTATCTTATCTGTAGGGAAAAGAGAATAGAGGTGATAATTCTGGAATTTTGTATAATTTCTTTAGAAAATTATTAATTTATACATGAAACAAAATCTCATTTTAGTGCTTCGCTAAACACATCCCAGAATTCTTGTGGTTGAGCAGGTTTTACTGTATTTCTGTTGAAAGCAGGCACAAAATGTACTGTGAATAGAGTGGGGTAAATGCTTCAGGCAACAACTCTATCTGTTTTACCCACTGAATGTTCATGGCAATTCAAAGTGTCTCAGAATTTGCCTGAAATATTTTTCTCTTGTTTTGTTTGTTTGTCTCCATTTGGATTTTGGTGAAAATAGGGATGTTGATGTTCAGTATACAGTATTCATTATTTAGATATTGGTTAGTTACGATTGATCAGACAAATTACATATTTTTTAATTTCTCTGGTGGAATGAGTTGGCTAATTTACAAACTTTGTTATTAGTATTTATACAAATAACTCATTGACACATAAATTCTTAGTATAAGCATATAAAATGGATTACTTTTTTATAATAAACATCTAGCTGTAATTTCAGTCGAACTAGAATTAAAGCACTGTTTTTCCAATTGTAGAGGGAGCCTGTATTATCAATGCTTTTCTCTTTGGTGCTAGCTCTCCATTCCTGGTGCAAAAGCCTGAAACATCGTGACAATAACATTTTTAGTCTCTATCTTTGCAAGAAATTCCTAAAAGCATCTCCAAAGCCTATTAACGGAGGCCTTAATTTTGACTTACTCAAGAATTAAGCCAGTTATTAAAATCACAAAAATGTTTGCCTGTTTAATAAAGCACTCTTGAGGTTAATAGTCTGTAAATATGACTACTCATCATTACTATCACTGTTTTTTTTTAATAAGTTTGCAGAGTCTGTTTCTTCCAGAGGAAGAATCTGGCTGCATTTTGTTTACAATATGGATACTTTCATGGGCTTCTCAACAGAAATGCATTTTGTATCTATTTAAGGATAATGTTCTGAGTATTGTGGTACATGCAAACTTCGCTGGAATATCATATGAGGTATAAAAAGAAGATTATCTGCAGAAAAATGTCTCCCTGAGGAAAGTGGAAATAGCACAGCTTGAAATGCCTTGTTCTTTGTAATGTCCTTAGCCACCAACAAGGCACATGTCCTGTGGAAAAGACAAATGCCTGACTTCACAGTATATACAAGGATGTAGCACATGAGGATTTACTGGGTAAGTATGAAAACACAAGTGGGAATTGGTTCTTCTCTCACAGCACTCTATTCACACAGAACTTCAGGGAGAATACTTCTGACTGGTGTCTGGATAAATAAGAGGAATGACTTATGTTTTCCCTTAAACCTTTAACTTGAAGGTAGGAGGGCGGAGGGAAGGAAAAAAACACACACACTGTAGTCCAAAAGAAATCAATGAGACTTTTGCTTAGGAAGTTGAGAAACGAGAATTATACTGTCTAGTTTCTAGAGCTGAGGCCAACAGGGATCTCCGCCAAAAGTATTATATAATTTCTCTTGAGAGGTGATCCCTTGAAATTTCATCTTTTTTTTTTTTTTATCCTACTTCATTCAATTTCTTCAAGGGGGATCAGCCATAAAAAGTGAAACTAGCTACCTTTTCATCTATACTGAAGGACATTGTTCTGGGCTCCCCAGTTCAAAAAAGATAGAGGTCTTTTAGAGAGAGTACAGCAGAGGGCTACAAAGATGACTGGGGGCCTGGAGCATCTCCCATATGAGGAAAGGATGAGAGATCTTGGACTGTTCAGCCTGGAGAAGACTGAGAGGAGATATCAACATTGTTTATAAATATCTAAAGTGTGAGAGTCAAATGGATTCAACCTGACTCTTTTCAGTGGTGTGCAGCGACAGGACAAGGAGCCATGGGCAAAAGCTGGAACACAGGAAGATCTAGACAAACATGAGGATCCGTACAAACACTTCTTTACTGTGAGGGTGACAGAGCACTGGAACAGGCTGCCCAGAGAGGTTGTGGAGTCTCCTTCTCTGGAGATATTCAAGACCACCTGGATGCTTTCCTGAACAGTCTACTATAAGGAGCCTGCTTTTAGCAGGAGGGTTGGACTCAATGATTCTCAGCAGTCCCTTCCAGCCCCTATGATTCTATGATTCTATACTTCTGTGACATTCAAGAGAAATATACAGTTGTTACAGATATCTGTTGACCCAATATTTGTAAATAAGTTAACAGTGAAGCTTTAACTTGACCCACTCTGAAGCCTCAACTGTCTACAAGGGACAATTAGAGCTCCTGAATTCATTTTAAACCTTCACTTACTGACTTAAGTCAAACTGTAATAACTTCAGAAAAGCAGCATGTTTTGTACAGATGAAAATTGCCAGGAAAGTTTTAGGTCAAAACAGGCCAAGGGCTTTCTCACATGGTAGCAACCTGCTTTAAATTCTATCACACCCTAAAATAGTAGTCATTGTAGTAGGAGTGACTCAAATGCTTCATTATTAAATTTTGCTACTTCCTTAAAATCCTGTTCTATATATTTTAAATCAATACGAAAACTATCAAAGGAGTATGGTATCTTGGGCATTCACTGAGAGTAAATAATGGTTGATTAAGTTAAAAAAAAAAAGATCAATTTTTAGAAGGACATGGAGAGTTGGAGAGAGAGAAAGAGAGACTGTATGCATTTTATACAAAGATATCCACTCAGAGATGTCAGACTGTGTTCATTACTTCTTTTTATTTTACACAGCATTTTGTAATGGCAGGCTAAAACAGGCATATTTTCTACCAAATGCTACCAATTCAGGAAAGGAGTCCAGTCCATTAAATTCATTCCATTAGCTTCACTATCATAAACCATGCCAGAGTACAATAAAGTGTTCTGATTGCCTACTATGAAGAAGATAACAAGCACAAATATTAAAAGAAGAGCAGGAGAAAAACTATCACTATCAAAATGCAAACAAATAAATCCAATCATATATTTTATAGTCCCAGCAAAAATAAAGCTTTAGGAATTCTTTCTTTTTCGGAAATTGAAAAGCATGTGACCCAACAACAAGGTGATGAAATTCTCACAAAGCAACAGAAGATATTCTGTAATGACTCTAGCTTAACCTCTGAAGCAGGTTCTCCAACTTTGTCAGTTTCAAGCCTAAATGCGTAAAGTAATTGTAAAAAATTAAGGTCAGTTTAGCAATGTTAATGTTCAAATGTTAGATTACTAGTAAGCTGAGCAAGAAAGAACACTACAAATTTTTTGTTTGCATTGTTTCAGCATTTTATACAACAATTCCTACTGTGTGTATGGAAACATTTCAATATTAAAAAAAAAAAAAAAGAATCAGTGTACGTAGCTGTTACTATCTGGGCAAAATGAAGAAGCTTGGAAGCAAATTTTCATGATTTAGCTAAAAAAAGTTTCAAAACTTAAAACATTTCTGTCCCTAGAAAGATGGAGGAATACTCTTGTTTCTCATGAAAGAAGATAACATTAACCTGAGATTTTATAGCTCTTGTTTGGTTCAGTATCAACAGTGATAGACTTAAAGATCTGATATTAGAGACCTAAAAAATTGATGGTTTTATTTCATTTAATAAAGGTTTACCTCTTCAGCTTTTGATTAAAATGTGTAACTTCATGGAACTAGAGTATTTGGAGATGTAAAGAATATATCTACCATGTGCAGCAATATAAGCTCTTTCCATTGCACTATGAGTATAGAATGAAGAAAAGAATTTGTAAATCCTAAGTTTGTTTAACATGTCTAAACTCTGTGGCATTTGATTTATTTAGACTTTAGTTTATTCTCCTTTGAAGACAACATTACCAGTTTAGGTAATGTTCAATGGGTTTGTATAAAGAAAAGCCAGAGATTAAGATGTCTCAAAGTCAAAAGTTTGCAGAGATAAAAGTAGAAAGAAAGAAAAAGAAAACATAGATAAACACAGACCAGACACATGAAAAATTGTAAAAAATGAAAGATGAGTGAATGGAAGGGAGAAGACTGAAGAAAATAGCTAATTTTGGAAAGGAAAAGACTGTCTGAGTTTAATGTAAATTTCTCCGTCCAGCTGAATAACATCACATATACTTGGCATATAAAGGAACTGTGGTAAATGTGAAGTTCATTCACAACGTAAACTTTGAGTAATGTTTTTGCAGTGTTTATTCAATAGACAAATGGAGCAGACACCTCTACTACCCTTGAGTTTTATTCTCCAGTATTTGCTGACCTTTCTCTGTACAAGTTACAAAAACTGACACATACCATAGGTAAAGGAGGTATGTACTAATGGCTTTGAATGGTTGAAGGACAAGGAAAATGAATACTAGTCTAATTTCTCATGTAGGTTACAGGGAATCAATATTTGTCTAATATTTAAATTAAATAACTGAGAATTAGATAATCTCAGACCTATTTATTTTCAATTGTATTTAGGTTCTCTGTACTTCAGATCTTGAGAAAATCGTTTCTCCTGTGGAGTGCCAAAGAATCTTGATTTTCACTCTGCTCAGTTGTGGCTGAAGATTATACTGGAAGGTATCAAATAATTAGCAATTGTCGCTTTTATTATATAATCTTTATGAGTATTTTAAGAGTTCCATGCTATATGTGAACTCCTATGTGTGAAATTTTAATGTTGCACTTAATTTTTTCATATTGATTTTTATACGTTATTTCTTGAAGCTCTCTAAGGAGATTTGGAATTGAACTCACTAAAGAATAAAGCAAGACCATACTTCCACTTATTGATTAATAAGCATGTATATATATGCATATATAATATTGATGTATGATTATTAAAAATTAAAAATTTAAGTGAAAAATGTTGGAGGTCCTTGCAGGCTTTAGTTATCCAATATTAATTTAAAAGGATATGAGTGCCAAATATTTTCAGACTCCCTTGAAGAATTCACTTTTAAAATCCTTTTGGAGGCAAGAAATTTGTCCAAGAAAATGTTCATCTCCTTTGCCACATGCCTAAGCAGATTGAATCACTGACTATATGTCCATCATATGCAACACTTTTCACACTTTATCTAGGATTGAAAAAAAATAATAATACATGCATAGAAATTTTGTTGAAATATTATTTTCAAAGTTAAGTGCTTAAGACTTTGAAGAATAACCTAAATCATACTGTAAACAATGGAAGTATTTTTTTCTTCTATGTATTTTAGATCATTTTTTTTGAAGGGAAAGAAAGAAAAAGAAAAAAAAAGAATGTAGAGTTTCTTTCTTTTAAGCCTCAAACATTAGTCGTGATAAGAATGGGATTAAATCACCTCCTTTGAATGTAGGAACATACTTGTGTATTTTCCATTCCATTGAAAAATTCAAGGTTACTGTGAGACTTGATAGACTATGCAAAGCTACAGAATGCCTGTTATTTGTGTTTTGCATTTTTTTTTTTTTTAAGCATTGGTTTATGGATGTAAGTAAAAACTGGGCACAGATTTACTATCAAACAAGCTTCCCAGAAGACATATTAATTGAAACTGCAAATTTAAGTGAACAATATAAAATGTATACTGTGAGCCAAGCCTGAATTCATAATAGGAACTATTTTCATGGCAGCAACTGTAATCTAAGGGTGAAGCCAATTCTGTTGGAAAATTTGAATTTATTTTATATTTTATGGTGATCAATCTCTCATTTCATATAGAGCAATGTTATTTCATAGACTGTAGTGGAGCTATGCAGTCTACCTGAAGATCTGACCTAGAAGTGTATCCAGTATCCAATGCATACAAATTCCAAGTACTGCATATTCTGATAGATGATTAATTTCAAGAAAGTATTTAGTAGTTGAGTCAGAATACTGAATGCACCCAAACCCCGTATCTTACTGTTACTATTTATTACAGAAGAAACAATCAAAAAAAGGATAACTGCCATTTAGGCTAAAATATTCCTGTGAAGTGCTAATATCAGAACATGATATGCACTAATTAATCACTGAAACACTCAAAAAGGTGAGTCCAAAGGAACATCTCCGAAGAACAATACAGGGCAAAGATCTAAGCAATTTGTCAAAGCTCACAAAGAGATGAAAACATATGAATGCCTATGATCAGGCCATTAGATCGAATTTGCTGTTGTTTGTGTTGTTCAACTAATAAAGATTCTATCTAAATACGTTTCCTTAGAGTTCACTGCAGCCTTATGGCATGAATCTGCGTTAAGTCATGTAACTAAAAACAACCAAATGAATTAACAAGGATGAAGTCCTAGAATTTGTGTTACAGGATATGTCAATCCTAATGTCTATAAATGTCTGTCCCTTTCAAATTTATAGTTCTCACAAAGGTCAGTATTACTAATAGAAATAATTCCTTTTGCCTTTCCACTGAATTTATATGGGCATGGGCTTGTGGAATCATAGAATCGTTTAGATCTGAAAAGATTCTTAAAATTACCAAGTCTAATCATTGCATTTAGATATATATGGTATGGGACTTTTCTGAAGGCAGTTCAACAGCTACATCTTAAAGAAGTGTCCTAGATAACCTGCTGTCGGGGTTATGCTTGTTTCCCTTCAAAGGAGATGATGTTCTCTAAATATTGTCTTCAGTATTTATTGTTGTTGTCATTGCTGTTGTCAGGAGAGCTAATAAAACTGGCAAGTAGTTAGAGCTCAGTCTCTTTGAGCTATTGCCTCTTGAGCCTTCATATCCTAAGTTCTTGTCTCTTGTCTTGAACTTGCCTTGACAATTAACTTGAAGAGACTGTCCCCAGTGGTAATACTGTGTGAAGTTTTGTCTCCAAGGCCCTGTGGGTGTTTCTGCAGACTGTGTTGTTACTGTCATGTTACTGTGATATATGGAAGGAATGCAACAGCTAAGCCATAACGTTCACAGGAGCTGGGACCATTTCTTGCTGGAACATGACGGGCACACAAGCCTCAATAAAGCATCTTCTTTGTCATGTTGAAGATTTCTGTTTGTTGGGTGCTGGTTGGTGATACTCTGTCTGCACAGTTTTGGGCAGGGAGAAAATTCTCCGAATCTGCAGGGTGGGGACAGTTTTTTACACCATGATGAGCAACCGTACATCTCCCTCAGCACACTTTGCACCCAGGTCCTTCAATGTGCCCATGATGCACTGATACCAGGGCATGGCAGTCATCAGAAGACTATGCTTCAAGTTTTGAAGAGCTACTAGTGGCCTATGGTGCGTGCTGACACTGTAAGCTGTGTTCACGACTTGGCAGAGAAGCTGCAGGGACTGTTATAGCGCTTACCCATTATTGAGAAATGATGGCAAATCATTTCAAATTTTGTTGTGGACAGGCTTATGCCCAAGGGCCTTACGACTGTAACTGTAGTGGTGAACTCACTTATGAAAGCAGCTATTTTTCTTTCACAAGAGAAGATGACCACAGCCCCTCAGACTGTGCTTTTATCTTTGCAGTATGTGCTTCACTGCCCAGTTCTGGGACAGGTTATGGTCCTGCAGGGGATGCAGCTCCTCATTCCCACTCATTAGCACCTGAAGTTGAACAGCCACTTGGAGTGGATGAACCAGATATTGGAGCAGTATCTCTTCTGTTTTATTAATTACCACCAGCATGACTAGATCTCTGTTACTCTTGGCAGAATTTAACTATAAAAGAATCATCCACCTTTCCCTGCAGCAGACCTTTTTTCTCATCCTTATGACCACCCAACCAATCTGGCAGCTGTCCAGGCTTTTTTTCCCTGCAGACTCCCTTGAGCAGTAGCAGTGTATATGCTTGTGTCTTCCAGAACAGCAGGAAAAAGCAAAGGTTGATTGCAGAGTCTCTGCAGATAGACAGTGGCAACTAGCATAGGATTTTGCACCTGGCAGATGTGTCTGTTCGATGTTAAATGTGTGTGCTTGGTGCATCTTTCTTCTAAATTGGACCACCTTTACATGGCACCATATAAAATTGTGGCCCAGTTAGCTCTGGTTGCATTTTGCTTGCAACTTCCTCCTGCTCACCAGATATAAACTGCTGCTCAAATTTCCCTTTTAAAACCTTGATCTCTGCCTCCACTTAAGATCCACAGCTAGAGGGAGTATTGTGCCTGGGCTATTTTTGATTCCAGGATATCCCAGGATATCATAGAATTATAGAATGGCTTGAGTTGGAAGGGACCTTGCAGCCCACCCAGAACCAATCCCTGCTGTGGGCAGGGCTGCCATGCACCAGATCAGGCTGACCAGGGCCTCATCCAACCTGGCCTTGAGTGCCACCAGGGATGGGGCACCCACAGCTTCTCTGGGCAGCCTGTGCCAGTGCCTCATCACCCTCACAATAAAGAATTTCTTCCTAACATCTAATCTAAATTTCCCCTCTTTCAGTTTAAACCCTTGTCCTGTCACTATCAGACCATGTGAAAAAAAAAATAGTTTCTCTCCTGTTTATAAACTCTCTAATTCTGCAGTATTTGTTTGACTGGGCAAGGTACAGCCTGGAGGAGTATGCCTCTATTGGAGGTCCATGTGCTACCTGAATTTTAGGCTTTTCATGCCCATTAGCCTGCAATGTCGGGTCCACTGAAGGATGTGAGGGCATGCCCTGATGAGGGAGGTTATGCTTGTATCCCTTCGAAGATGATGTTCTGTAAATACTATGCATTTGATAGCCTTTGTTGTTGTTGCTGTTGTCAGGAGAGCTAATGCTTTAGTTTCTAACAGAAGTTACGCTTCTCGTAGTGTCTAGTATGAAGCTATCTTGGGGCGTCAGAGATACTGATAACATCCTGGCAGTGTTGAACGGAGCCGAGGACATAACTCACTTCCGCATTCCTCTGCCAGTGAGATAGTTAAGAAGGGCATAAGGAGCTGGGAACTGTGAGGGGACAGGACCAGGGCAGCTGACCCAAATTGACCAAAGAGCTATTCCATACCATATAACATCATGTGATTGGTTTGTTGGGTTTCCGGGGGCTCTTTGTTACGGAAGGGGCTAGCCGGGAGGAAGGGTCACCACTGGCTGTGAGCCCTTGCTCTGCCTATCCTCTTTGTATATATATATACGTGTGTACTGTTATTTCTTTTGTTCTCTTTACTATTTTAGTAAAAAGCATTTGTCTCAACCCACACATTTTACTGCATATCTCTCTACTTCTCTCCCCTGTCCCATTTGGGGAGAGGGGAGGGTGAGTGAATAATTGTGTGGAACTTAGCTATCTGCTGAGTCAAACCACGACAGCTAATAAAACAGGCAAGTAGGCAGAGCTCAGCTTCTTCAAGCTATTGTCCGAGTCTTCACATCTTGTGTTCCTGCCTTTTGTCTTGGGACTGCCCTGACACTTGCCCGCTAGGCATGACCATCAGTTAGAGTATATGGTTAGTCTGTAGACAGCTAAGTAATGCAATCTCAATTCTACTCTTGACAAGCAGAAAACAAAGAAATCAAGTTATTTTCTTAGCATTCAATAAGGTAGCTTTGAACACAACGAGAACTCAATCTGGCCTTCAATTCTTGCATCTTGTTAGAAGACGTAGAGAGGCTCTTTTCCCATTAAACTCCATGTAGAACATGGAAAATCATTCTGAATAGAAGGTTGGGAATGCTGTCCGAAATTTTCCTTAGTGACTTGCCCAGAAAAATATTGAAGGGTTCTCGATAAACATTATAATGCATTACTGAGTGAGTCTCCATCTGGTTGTGCAAGTGAGGTGTTAGTTTTCATCCTAGGCAGATTTCCCAGTTTGGCTGTACCAGAAGCCGTGCTATAGAGGGAAGCAACAGAAACAGAATATGTAGAAAAATAATAATATGAAGTACCTTTCTCCTGAGAGAATTGGTTGAACGTATAAGCAGTGAATACTCAATAAGCATCTACAGTGTTCTGCAGTTTTGCCTTGTGAGGTTTTTAGACACACACAGTGTCACAGCTATGCTATTACTAGTATAAATCAAGACTTTATAGTTTAAGAACAGGTTTTTTTGTGCTTTATAATTTTAACTATAGTTTGCTTGGGGGTTAGCAAGAAAGGAGTATGTTGTTTTGCTATATTAAGGATCAATATTTGGGTGAATAAAATCCCTATTAAAAAAAACCTTGTTTTATTCACAGGAAAATAATTTACTTTGATTGTGCTTGTTACCTCACTGTGCTTACATTCACCTGGTACACAGGAATTAGTGGCTAGGATATTCTATTTTGTGACTTTTTAACTGACAGAGCAATGCTGCCAGCTGCCCCTTTCAGTTTTGTAAACATCTTCCACTTTTTTAATCTTTTTTTTTTCCACTGCACCACATCTTTGTTTTGCAGCTAAATAAGTTGACAGTGTTTCTACTGGGAGCATTACCACTGACTTCATTGGGTGCAGGATTGGGATCTCTATATATCTTTCCTTTGTCTTGAAAAGACCTTAGATGATCATCCCTGAATTCAGCTTACAGTCAACAATCTGTCTTGAGTTAAAATGAAATAATGTGGCTCACCCAGGTGACAAAGAACACCATTCTGTTTCTCTCATATCTTTTCTATACTTATTGACAATAACTAGTTGATGCATTTTATTTCTGGGTATTTCTTGAAAAGAAAGTCATAGCTTTTTATAGCATTTTGTAATCTTGAACTTCCTGCATATCACTTACCTGTGTCAAAACTACTGCATTTTAAATTATGACGAGGTATAGAACTTCACAAGAGTTGTGTTTTGCATGTCTCGGCAAAATGTAAAGAAATCAGTGCAATGCTTACTTTGTAGAAGGTTCTTTAGTTGCACATTGCTTCCCATTTTATAATTCTGTTTCTAATCTTCCTTGGAAAGGAAGGACATATTTTGCAATTATCACAAGGGCATCACAAATAGTCTAATCTAGCTGAGTATTCTACCTCTTGAGATCAGCAATAAACCTGAAATATAACTCACATGAGAAATTTCTGCATTTAATAACAAAACCTTTTAATATTTCTGTTAAAATATAAATCAAACCTTTCTTACATAGTGAACTTTTACCTGTAGAAATTGTTTTCCTACGTACATACCATACGTGTGTATACCAATAAAAAAATGCAAACTTCCATGGAGAAACAATTTTGAAAAATTAGATCCAATTAAACCTGGTAAAGGTAATTAAACAGCAAAGAAATCTCAGGGTCACTAGAAAAGATTCATCTAACTTTCTCCGAGTAGGGGCATTACAGACAGTCGGCTCATGAGGATCTTCTCTCCTTGCTTAGGACACAGAATACCTGGGCAGAATCAACGGAGATATAGTTAATCTGATTTAAATTGTCTTGAAAACCAAAAGTGACAGAAAGGTATACACAACTCTTTCTTATAGTATTTCTTTGATAATTTAACTCATTCTTTACAGGTATTGAGATTTGCATAATTGTTTATTGGGCTTTATTATTTTTGTATTTCTAGAGAGATTATGGCTCCTTCCATTTATAATTTATAACCTGACATTCCAAGTTAATTTCATTTGGCAACTGAATCATGTTTCTGAAGACTATCTCTTAGTATTTCTGGCAAGCTGGAGTTTGATAGAGTTAAAAATAAAATAAGAAACTCGAAAAATCTGTTCCACTTCCATTTACAGCATCTGGAAAGAAAATCAAAACCTTCTTGGGAAGAATTAGCACAGCAATAACGAGAACAGTAAAGCATAATGCATAATAAGACATGTTTTGGTCTTATGTCATTGAGCATTATCTTCACTTCAAAGATAATGTGTAAGTAACAGTATCTTTTCCACAAATCACTAGCCTTTAAAAAGTGTGCATGCAACTTTATCTTTTCCCTGACCATCTGGCTGTTGAAATCTCTAGTAACAGAGACAATGAAATCTGAGCCATGATAAGATTCCACCTAAAATCTGATCAGACCAAAACTTAAAAGTTGCCTTATAAAGACTGACACTGTTCAGATCTGTTCCTGTCAATGACAGCACTGTAGCACTCAACATTAATGTCTCATTCTCCTTCATTAGTATCCAGCATCTTAAGGTTATGACTGGATCGGTGCTGGTGTTCAGTTTATGACAAGATCACAGCTTTTTTGAGCAGCATTTTGTGCCTTTTTGGTTCAGCATTTAAAAACACAAAGAACTCCTTTAAGTGAACTGCTATAAATCTTCACGTTATTTTCTGGTTTTCTTTAAATGACCCGAGATGCTGAGAATTAGTTGTTATTGCTATGGATAATTTGAACATACAAATTTCTGTGCCATACAACTTCACATCTATGTCTCTTTTCTACCTCAAGAAATCACAGCTGAAATTGATATCAAGACCTGGCCTAATGCCCTTAAGTCAGTTAGATTAATTCAGACAAGCTGTCCAGTTCTTCAGAGGAATCTTAGAGGCAAAAGGTACTGTGGATGGCAGATGGAAGTAGATAAAAGTCTATGCCTTATGAATAGTTCCTTTCATTCATGAGTCTACAATCACCTTAAAAAAAAAAAAAAAACGCAAATATCATTACCACCATTTCACAGCTGAAGAAACTGAAGTCTGAAGGTAAATGCCCTACTCACTGCTACACTTCAAGAGAGGAGTAGAGCTGGAAACAGAAACTGGAGCTGGACTTAAGTAATTTCTTCGATCTGAAGAAGAAATATCCTGACAGGTACTAAATGAACAAAAGTAGCAATATCTTTACATATCTTACTAGCATTTGCTTAAATGTCATTGCTGGAAACATAACTTAAAAATTACTTATTTAGTATACCAACTTTTGTAAAAGAATTTTGAGTTACCACACTGTCCTCTCATCATAGTTTGCTTCTGCATTTTGTAACCTACTGTAGCTTTTTAGAATTTCTTCTGTTACACTCACCATACAGTATCTAGCACAAGGACAAATCACAGCCTCCTCAAAAACTCCTCTTATGCCATACTGATGGACAGTCAGCACAGTCCATTAGTAAGAGGACAGACCTGTTAAACTGGCATGTAAAATATTATAGGAACTTCAATATTGAAGTGAACTGAGATAGGTCCCTTCAGCCAATAACCAGACTTGAGCAGTAAAACTGAGCTCTGAGTAAAAGAATCAAGTCCATGGTTTATTCACTGGTGTTAGAGTATACCAAACATCTATCTGATGTTGTATGGTGGGTTATCAGAAAAGATTAATAGCAACCTGTTTCAAATGGTGCTAATGGCAGAGGGGAGATGCTGGCTGTAGGGCAACTGATACAAAGATAAGTCAAACTGAATAAGAAGCTGTCTCAAGGATTCAAATCTTCTGGACTGTTTTCAGTTTATTTCAGATTTAAATTAAATTTTGGAATTTAATTAAATTAATAATTTTGTAATATTTTTGCTTTGAAGTATTCAAAAAACTAAGTTGCTCTAGAAAAGTAGCGAGTTGAAAATGTTTGTTATGATGGTAGCCCTGAAAAGGCTTTCAAATATTTGCTTTTATGCAAACCATAGTCATTTGTCCATTGAATTTACATGTGAAAAAATACAAAGTGAACCCAGAAACAAGAAAAAAGCTACAATCCAGTAGTTAAGCAATGCCAAATTCTAAAGAATCTATTTTGAGTTAATTATCAGTTCCTGTTGAAAATTGAACTTGTTTTGACAGGAAGCTGAATGAAAGAAGTATTTGTAATTGATAACAGAAAAATACCATCAGCAAAATTAAATAAATGCTTAATATAGAATTATATACTAGCTTTTGAATGACTATTTATCATGATTTATTTTTTCATAGCAGGCATTGCATCTATTATGTAGGTTCCCATCAGCATGGGGCAGCTTAAGATTGCTGGTGTGGAGAGTACATTGAAGATTGAACCTATGAATTTATAAAACAAAATGTGTTTTGTGACAAGGTAGATCATCCAATCATGGAAAAAAAACAAGTACTTGGCTTTAGGCAACCAAACGTTGATCCCCAAAGGAATACTGCAAGCAGTCAGTTTGCAATTACACAGGCTAGAAGTTACTGTGCAGAATATTCAGCAAACAGTTGGGAGGAAAAAACAAATGGTAGCAATCATTGTCCGTTAGTAGATAATTACCATAAGAAGAAAAAGAGCTAAACTAATTGAATAAAATGTACATAGATTGTTTACTCTGCTCTATTAGCAGCAAGCAGCATGCCCTCATTAAAAGACAAAGAATAAAACATTGCTTAGAGCTTCAGTGAAACAATGATATTAGTTTCCAGAACATTACCTGGCATTGTAAAGAACACTAACAACACAGAAGAATTAAAAAAGACCCTATAAATACATTTTGCAATTTAGCCTATGCGTTGTATATTATGTATTATGAGCTGAATGCACCCACTGCTAAGGAATTCACTGGATACCAGGCAAGAATTTACGAGTTGGAATTCACTCCTTCTGAAGTGAAGAGCTGTTTGCTTTTGTCTTTGATAAACTGCAATGAACTGGTACTGGGAAAAGAGAAAAACACTAAAATCCTATGTGAGCTGCAAGAATGTGTCTAGTTTGGGGTTCGTGTGTTCAATTTTTAGCTCCCCAGCTATTTGCTCTTAATTTTTATTTTTTTTTAAGAGATTTTTCTCAGCTCAAGTGAATCTGCTCCTTCACCTCCCTATACTTTGTCATGAAAATCAAGAAACTTGCTTCCCTCAGGGCTTCAAGTAAACAGGCATCAGAGAAGTGGTGTGAGAGACTGGTTTTATTGCTACACCATTCATTCTACTGGACAGAATGCTCTTAATGGAAGTCACATAGGTGAAGTGTACAAATTGTAGCATAGTTATACAGATATTGCCTATATTTGATACCCACATGCATTGTATGCACACATACGTTGATGGTCACCTGCCTCTACTTACGCTAGTCTTTGTTTCACCTCTAATAAAATTCTTCCCTTGAGTATTATGAAGATAACCAATAATTTGATGACAAAGCTAAATCCAAGCCTAAAATGAAAAGAAATTAAAATATTTGCTAAGATTAAATTAGAATTCCAGCTTTGCTTTTCAAAACAATCTTTAAATATGTCACCTACCAATCTTAATTTTTTAACATAGACATTGAAGCTGTCCTTAAAACTACTTTTATATTAGTAGATCATACATTTGAGTCCATAAGGAGAGAACTTACTTTTTTATTTATATTTTAGTAGCACTCACTATGTAAGGCATTAACCATAGAGACAGACAAACAGGCAGTTCCATTGATTTCTTGCAGCATTTCCAACTACAGCTTTCCAAAAAAAAAAACCCAAAAGACCTCTACGCTGACATCTAAAATAAAAGAGCAGAAATGTTGTGTCTAGCCATGTATTGTTAGTGGTACAATAACTACTTAAGCAATGTGAAGTATCCTGGGGTGTAATTCCCCAGACTGGTTTGAAAAGTTGGGTCTAGAACTGGAAATACCTTAGGCAAGTCAATTTACTGTCTAGGCAAATGAGCCCAACTGAGAGGCAAGCCTTGTTAGCTAAGGCACTACTTCACACTTGCACTGCCCAGGACAGCCTCCTCCTATATGGAAATCGGGCAAGAGAGAGAGGGCAAGAGAAATAGTCAGGTTATGACCCCACAACTACGTTATGTTATAAGCACTTAACATTAGGCACAGTAAACAAAATTGGTATTGGTGACAAAGGTGTTGCACTATTCAAGCTAATTTGATAGGACAATGAGGTATAAGACAAAAAGAAGGATAAAAGAAGAGTCATGATGAAAACAGTGAAAAGGATAAGGAAGTGTTTTGCTTACTCCAGGGCTTAGTGAAAATTAACGTTTATCTGATTCCAGTAGTGAAGCAGCATTGCATTCAGCATAGCTGGGCTGATTCACATCAATTTAGGATGTTTTTCTCCAGTGCTGAGACTCCTATAACTTTCTTTCCATAGAGGAGAAAGCCAAAGAAGTCTGATCTCCTTACTGTAGCACTGGAATTTTTTTTTTTAATTATTATTATTATTTTTTATTATTTTCTTCACAGATAATTTCTTAAAATTCAGTTATTTAACAACATCCTCAACTTCACGTGTAAGGGAAACACTAGGTCACAGCCTGAATCAGTGATTGAGCACCTGGTGAAAGGCGGTGGCTGGCCTAGGGAGCACCTGTGCCCTCCTCCCCCCAAAGTGACCAGAAGGGGTGAACCCAGGGTGGAGCTACCCTGGGCTCATTTAAGAGCCAGCCACTGAGGAGAATGTGTTTCTGGTGGGAACTGGCAGCTTCTGGGGGAAGTGGTATCATCTTGGTGGAAGATCACCGTTATGTGAGTCCAAAACTTTTGTTACCCTTGTTTATGATCATTAAACTATCAAATACTTTAGCTGGGTTTGCTAGAAATCTATCTGAAGCAATCTCATTTCTTTGTTTGCACAACATCACCCTTCTCAGAGAATCCTCTCTGGTATCCCATAAACAGTCAGGAGAAGAGTAAAATGACAGTTTAACAATAAGGTTATAAAAGCTTTGGGGGTCAACTACATGAGAGGTAAAGGCAGACAGGACACAAAGTTTATGATCTGAATGGCAATTGAATGTATTCTGCAGAGGAGTTATTTCCTGGAACATAAGTACGTTATTTAAAGTATATTATGTCAGCAGCATTTTTGTGGCCAGATCCAGAAAGTAATAATTGTTACCTTCCAGGCAAGATAGCCTTTGGGCTCTTATTATCATTATAGGGTTATAATTCAGCATTCATTTGTATTTTCACTCTGTGTGAATCATCTTTGTCAGCTCACTGATCCTACAAAACGCTATTATGCTGCAAGCCGACGCGCATCCCCTCCTGCTGTAACTGTATGACAAGTTGCTGCCACACAGTTTGAGGAGAAAAGTTGTATGTGAAAACAGGGTTTCTGTATTCAATCTTCTGGTATTCTCCATTATGGACTCTTTATTTATCCTCCATGCAGAAAAAAATGGCACCCATTGACATTCATTGATGCTTGCTGAACATGTCTGGAGACCAAACAGTGGATGTGAGCAGAGTGAGGTTATGGGTAGTGCATTTTAGCAGTGGCGACAGCAACAGTGTGTCACCTCTGATGGTGCAGATTTTTACAAGTACGGCATGCAGGCTCTTGTTCAACACTGGTGAAAATGCATAACTAATGGTGGTGAGCATGTTGAAAACTAGTGTTTTGTAGCTGAGAACTTGCTCTATCAAATAGCGTTATTGTGTTCTTTGTATGTGTTGTAGTTTCCATGGAAATTAGTGAGAGGCATAACTTTCAGAGCAACCTACATAAAATAAAATGGCGTCCTATGTTAATATTTTCCTGTGTGTGATGCATGTTGCTTGCTATGTGGCTTGTAACTACATTCAGGTGCACAATCCCCTTATTCACAGGAAAACTGCATTCATTGAACAGGCCTCATACTCTGCTATGAAGAAGAAAGAAATTCTTACTCTCTCCCCAGTAACGCTTGCATATAAATTATTCCTACGCTTTGTCATATTATTTAAAAGCTTTAAGGATCTGCTGGACAGCACATGCCATCAGCAGTATGTATAGAGTACATACTCATGCATTTAGACAGACATACTTAAGAAAATGTGTTTATACATTCAGATATGATTACACTTTAAATACATATTTGCATATTTACATATAAAATATACATTTACATGTAGTCATATAAATGCAGAATTTATTGTGCATTTATCCTAAAAATAAATTACAAAAACTATTTGAAGAACTTTGGACCTGTTATCAAACCACAGTCCAAAAGCTATACACCTTATTCAGCTACAGTGTATGTATTCACATGTGAATACATGCACGAGTGCATGCACGTGCATATAAGGGTGTATGTGTGCACATACATGCTCACAGTCACATGCACACAGTCTCCATACTCAATCAGTGGAGCATGATTTCCTGGTTAGACAGCAAATTAAGCAGAAAGCACCCAGTATTCCACAAGTCAGATGGTATCTTGAGGCTCCAAGGATTTCTTAATTGACTAGGGTGAGGTCAGGGGCTAAAATGATTGAGCAGCAATGATGTGTGCAAAAACATTTTTTTGCTGCTGCAATTTCTTTTCTTGACTGCACATCCAGGAATCATCTCTCAAAGAAAAGAGAAAAGCTTTAAAATATTACCAGTGCAAGAAGACAGGATTCTACACTGAACATTTGCAAGAAAAAAGAATATTCCTGATAAAATAAGCTCTGTGCAGGAGGTCGTGGAAAGCATTAGTTCACAGCTGTGAAATCAGGTACTGGGCTTTATTTCAACTTCTGTCTAAATATTTAATATGACCATTTCATCTTTATTTTTCTCTTCATCTTGCATTGAAATTGGAAATGCTTTGCTGTGGGTATTAGCCTCTGTGTAGTTCCAATCAAAATCAAGATTCAAGTCAGTAAGGGGGACAACTTAGTTGCACCTGTTCCAAATAAACATAATTGGTATATAAATGTACAGTCAGAACTATTGATTTTAAGCCTCATCTGGTTACTCAATTAAAATAGGAAGCAATATTAATTAAGACTAGTTTTAATATTAGTGACAGCAGTGTCCCCATGGGTTCACATCATAAAACAACTGTTGCTCTTCAAGAATTCATTTTGATTTTGTTTGTGTATCAAACATTACATGAAAGGGTGCAGGAACAGATATATCCCGTAAGTCTACATCATAACCATAAGCTCTCTAGTTTCCCACTCTCAGATGTTTAAATAATCTTCTTCTAGTCTCCAAGACCATTTTTGTAGCAGCCCTTTGGACCTGATATTTCAGAAACTCGATTATAATCTTTCTTTTAGTTTAAAACTAGCACTGCAGACATTTGTAATTACATTTCCCCTGAACTTTGAAAATATTACATTTTCGTGATGGGTAACGTACTCAATGAATGAAAAAGTATTTGTTTTATACAGTATTTGATTACTTCTTATGACTGTAAATGTCTTGAGGACAAAACAGTATTAACAGGTACCTTGTAAGAGTACAGTAGTCAATTAACCTCATAGTGTGTTCTGGGAGGCTGTAATCTCTCCATATTTATCAGGATGAATATAGCTTGCATGGGTCTGCTCTGCCCTTTTCTCCCTGCTTGTATGAGAACATTCTCCATTGCTTCCTCTATGTTTTGTTTTAATCAGAAACTGTCTTTCTATATTTTCTTTCTTATTCTTTCAGAACTCCCTTTCATTTCACAGCTGGTTCTTTATCTCCCTTCCTACCTTTCCATTTCCCTATAGTCTAGATCTACGTGCACTTCCTCTCTTATCTGCTTTTATTCCACAAGTCTAAGTTCTCTGTTTCTCCATGTCCTTATAATACTATCAATTCAGTCTTGATTTAGCTGATACCTCACAATATCAGGAATCCCTGCTTTACTGCTTGGCCACCAACTGCAATTTCATTGACTGGCTATGGACAGATATAAGCTGCTATTTACATTTTTTCATGGCCTGCTTTTTAAAATACACCAAAAAAAAAAAAAGACCATCAACATTTAGCACCTGTCAGCAAGTTTCAAACTTGTTCTGTTAATTGGGTTTGGAAAAAATAATCCCACAAATCTTGCTTGCTTTTAAGTATGTCCACAGCCTCACTCCAATCTATTCTGGAGCAGTGAACCCTGGCAGTGAATTCTGAATGTTCCTCTATCTCTCAGAAATCTTTTCTGCTGCAGCAAATCTTCAGTATCATTGAAGTCTTGGCATACCTGTTTGTTTATAATTAATATAGGTCACTTAATTTTTCATTGTGGAATACCGAAGACCCATAGTTTTGTGTTATCTGGATGCTACCTTGCCAACAAAGATTAGGAGATAAGTTCTGTCAAGCATTGAACTTATTTTATGGGACCTGAGCAACGAGATGATGAAAAACAGATTGTTTCTTCCAGAGAATAAATCCTCAGTGCCTTCTTTGGACTCTTTGAATGCAGGAAGAAAGTATAAATCAAGATTTGTAACACACACTATGTTTATCATAAATTAATACAAAGTAGACAGAAGTTAAATATTTAAGATATTACACACTCATCGGAGAAAGCAATTTTTCCTTTCACAAACAATGTCAGATTTCAAAGAAGTGTTTTCTCGATAAGTGATAAAATTCATATCTGAGAACATTTTTCTGTTGAGAGGTCCCTGTGAAGTGAGAACTCATACCTCTGAATCTTTGTTTGAAATTTCCATTGTAAATCAGGCTCTGTGAACCTGCTTAAACTTCTTTAGAAAGTACTAAGGCCTTTTCATTTATGAGAGGCTTAATGCAAACAAAGCAGCATGGATAAAACAAAAATGACTGAATATTTTTCTTTTCAGTCAAAGCAAACATGACCTACCCCTCTTTTGAGAACCAGATAGAACAAATTACTGGAATACTTTAAGTAATTTATTAGTGGTGTCAGAGAGAAACATAAGGAGAAAGGTAAAACTAGTATTAAAAGTGTTTTTCAGCAACAGCATGTCTGTTTTCACAGACAGTGCAGTCTAAGCCCAGACAGCACTTCATGAAATGGTGAGAAGCACTGGCACAGGTTGCCCAGAGATGTAGTGGCATCTTTCTCCTTGGAAATAATCCAAAGCTATCTGATATCTCTAAGTTTTCTCTGCCAGAGCATAGGTTTTGGACCAGATGACCACTGGAGACCCCTTCCAGCCTCTACCCTTCTGTGATTCTGTGAAACTTGGGGAGAACATATACGTTTCCAGGAGAATCTGAAAAGGCAAAGAGTCTTTAAAGAGATGGGCAGGAGGAAGAACAAAAGAGGGAATTACAGATCATAATAATTTGACTTTCTAAAAGGATGTATACATAGGTATAGATATTAAACAATAATTATTGTATTTATAATGACTGTAATCACCACCAACAACAAAACATTGATTTTAAAGTCTCCAGAATATTGAGATTGCAAGAAAGACCCAGCAAATATTTGCTAAGCAGAAATTATATCAAACCAACCTGAGCAGAACTTCTGAGTAACGAGTGTGGAAGAGATAGAAGGCATCATAACTGGATTGGTAAACATGTATGTTGTTTATAAAATGGTAGTACTCAAAGTAAGAACATAAGTAAAAAAACTGGAGTAAAATATTCTACTTAGTCATTGTGAATAGGACAGGAAGCAATGCGTTTAAATGACAGCAAGAAAGACTTCGGCAATTGAGAAAAATCTTTCCAACTATGGGCATAGCAGAGCATTAATGTACACTGCCAAGGGAGAATTTGCAAACTTCTGTCACTCAAAGTTTTCAAGATCTGGTGAAACAAAAATCTGTCAAGAGTAGTTTAGGCATAGCTGATCTTGCCTTTGGGCAGATATGTGGATTACAAAATCTCTTGAGACCCTATTTACTATGATTTTTGTGATTCCCATCTACACATAACTCTATTGACTCAAATTCAATTTACATCTGGAAAATTATATGATGTATTTTAAGAAAGAAATAAGATTAAGAATGAAAACTTACACAACATAAAGAAGCATTGCATGTGGATAATGTTATATATCGATGTTACAGTTTTACAAACTACTGAAAACTTTCAAAAAAATCAGAGGGATGGGGAATGCCCAAAGGAAGACAAAGTTGAATGCCAAACTTTTTCTTCCATGCTGTCAACTGACTACAGATACGTTTCACAGCACGTTTAGCTACTTGCATTTTCCACCATTTAAATTGGGGAAAAATGTAGTGTCCTATGTGTCCTTACTTGAAACATTTACCTGAGGTACATACATTAGATTTTAGTTATTCTCTTTTTTGACTCAATAAGAGTGAAAGTCTCTCTGTGCAGCCTCAGAAAATCTAATTTACTTACACTTGTTTTTGACTACAGAGGAACACTAAGAGAGCCAAGTCTCTCATTCAGGAACCTCAGTTAAGTCTCTCAAGCTAGGAATGATGAATGTAAAGGTCTGGGCCAAGGTTAGCTGCCTAAGTCAGGAGAGATGAATCCAGGCTAACTCCTCAACACTTCATTCATCACCCAGGATAACTTTGCACTCTGTAGATCAATTGGAGATTCAACAGAATAGTACAAAGATTCTCTCGTAACAATGCACGCTCAAAACCACTCTCTTATCTCTCTGCTCTTAGAAATGTGTGAAAGGTGGTCTCAAGCATCAAAGGAAAAGCTTTCAAAAATATTAAGAGTTCTATATAGTCTCAACAAGATTTGAGGTTGCAGGGTATGGGGGAAGTTATAGAAATTGCTATGATCCCTATAACTGTTGGATTGTTTTTCTTCATGAATCTCTTTCCATTCAAGAGTACTGCATCCCTAAGGCTGCAGTTTCCTATTGCTTCCTTCTTTGCAGAAGAAAGAACTGTGCACAAAGGGTCAGTTCTCTTTCATGTACAGTTCTCAGAGGGGATTCAGGCCTTGTAGCAGGAAGTACTGAACATCTTGCAATCTCGTGAAAGTTTTGCAGCCTTCTTTTTCAGACTCCAGAGTTGTAGAAAGTTCAGACTGTGTTTGTGTATTCAGCTGACAAACTGAGTACTTACTTGAACTGAAATAAACTTCAAAAGATATTGGAGATCTGGGATCATTATGAGTGATGCCTGAAAAAGAGAGAGAATTATAAATTAGTGTGTGCATGTATGCACATCTTTGTGGAAACAGACAAACATAGTTACTTGCTAGAGCATGTGGTATTGCTAATTGCAAAATGCAGCCAGGTGAATTCAATTTTAGTAGAGGGCAAAAATGTTCCATGTCTTCTTTGTTCTAGAGCAATTTAATGGTTGCTGTTAGCTAGAGACCACTTTATATTAACTGTGCTCAGAAGCTTATACCTGCTCTGTAAGCATTTTAAAAGATTATGAAAAAAAAATTGACCAACCAAAAAAAAACCCCAAAGGAAAACCCCAAAAACCAAAACCAAACAAACAAAAAAAAGAAAGAATAACAGCCAGTAAAGTGCTTGGGTAGTTGAGTTTCTCACAGTGAACATGCTATGGTGTCTTAAGGAATCCTAGACACACAGCTCTGCATCAAGCGAAGTTTATTAATTTCCAGTGCAACACTGAAGTTAATATAATTACAAACAGAATTCTTGTAAGTCTCAACTTTTCCTGTGGTCTGGTTATCTCCTAGCATTACACCTTTAAAGTAAGGAGGTAAACTGTGGTAATACCAGTAGAATCTGGAATCTAATTCTTTCAGTCAAGCAGCAGAAAATAAAACAAACCCACCAAGTCCTCATCAGAGTGAACAAAGACAGTTCAAGTTCAGGTTCACATCAACACAGAATCAAAAGGATATAAAAAGAGCTTATAATTATGTTTACTGTGTAATCTAGTTTAACACAATGAAAGCACAGATATTTTCCTTCTTTTTTACATCTTCGTGTATTGTTCTAACATTAAGTGATTCATAGCTTTCTATCACAAGGCAGTAGTCTTATCCCTGAAAAGAATAAGCATGTCACATCCTTTCTGGCAGGAGTGGGGCTTACTCATATGTTAGGTATTTCTGTTTTGACTGAAGGGTCTTGTGTCTCTTCCTTTACCTGTTTGTATGATACTTGGTTAGACTACAGCGGTTTCCTGTTCACTGTGGATTCAGCTCCTATGCAGCTGAAGTCAGTCCTGGTAGTACTTAAAGGTAAATTTTCTGGCTTGCTCACAAGCAGCTTGGTTTTAACAGAGTTAGGCAGTTAGGCTACTAACAAACTCATGCTTAAATTCTTTTAAGAAGCACACACTAATCTTTCCTTTTTCCTTCAAAACAGTCAACATTCACAAAGTATGTCTGACAGATCAGGCTACTCAAACAAACAAAATAACAAACAAACTTTTGAGACAAGTGAAGAAGTTTCCCTAATTTTCTCCAGTAGTTCAGTTTCGTGAAGTCTACTACAGCATGCAAGCATATGTTTCTACATATCCAATGGTGAATAGAAATACTTTAAAAAACTTTCCTAGATGTTGTAACTTTAAAACAATGGTTTTGAGATAAACTGAATAATCAGTAGGTCACTCCAAAGGTAATTGCTCCTGCTTATTTCCGTAGAAGCTACAACAGATACAAAGAGCACAATAACACACTTTCATAGAGCACGTTCTCACCTACAAAACGCTATTTTTCAACACAGTCACCACCATTAGCCAATTCACATGGATGAGATATTCCTTTCATGGTGTGATGGCTGTGCATGGCCGTCCAGAACGTAGCTTGTCTTTCAAGTCAGTGTTGCCACTGTTGAATCACACCACCCACTACCTCACTGTGCTCACACCTTCTGTTAGATCTCCAGAAACGTTCAACAAGCATCAATGGATGTCAATGAATGCCATTTTTTCTGCATGGAGGAATTCAATTCCACACCTTTGCTTCATCCGCACTTCCATGTCAGACACCATTGTGTCAGACTGCCCTTCTGCTGCCACCTGTCACACAGCAACAAAATGGAACAAAGTATTGGTGGGAAGCTTAAACCTCTACTGCCATACCGCCAACATCTGCTTCTGATGTTACGGGTCAACGTAATAAAGTAGGAGGCATTACTTTTGGAGTAGCCTTCACATATATTCTATCTAGATATCATAAGTATAGAGCACAAATATATATGATATATATCTCAGTTCAGCTCTTTCCTTCTTAGAGTTAATGGCAGATGATATTTAGAAATGGCTCTGATCATTCTACACAGACTGGATGATTGAATATGGCTGTGAGGAAGTCACAAGTATTTTTTGCATCATCCCTGTAACATCCAAGGTTCATTGTTACATTCTGAGGTAACAAATGATTCTGATGACTCCACCTTTTCCCTATGTATGTTTTGGGTCACTGTATCCAACATTGTCTTTTAGCTATTGTAAGCCAAGCATGTAATTGAGAAACTATAATAAGAAGAGTTCAAAACCATTGATACTGAAATAAGTTCGGTATACTGTTGAGAGGAATAAATATGAGGGTATTTATTAGGTAAACTAGAAATATTTGCCACCTAACAGAAGACTTTTGACACAGGCTTATCTGTACGTGAACATGACTGTTCAAAGTATTTAAGAGTAACATGCAATGGTATCTTCTGATAAGACCAAAAAAAAAAATAAATGAGAATACTGCTCCAAAGATCACTTGGACTTTGGCTCCACTTCACTTTCATTTTAATTTCAGGTCTGTATTCGTTAGCCAAGAATAGCAGCTCTATAGACAGCCAACCTAACTGTACAAAGACTATTGTTTGTTTGTTTGTTTACTTATTTTACTGAATGTATTATGTTGCTCAGCTATTGAATATGCAGCAGTAGGTTTCAACAATGTAAGCTCAAATAAATGGCTGTTTAGTTTGTGTGAGTGTCAGAGAGAATTATGTATCTATTTGTTATTCAGAGTTTTCCCTAAGGATGGAACAACTCTGTATTGGCTCCAGTTCATAAGCTTCTGCAGTAATATTTCCTGTCCATTTGGCTTCATTGGAATATTTTCTCTCACTGTTTTGGGTACTGTGGAATAGAGAAATCTGCACACTCCTGCAGACCAGATTCAGACACACAAAACTTTGCCCAGTAGTACCCTGACTGAGTGGAAAGATTATTCTAACTAAATCTGTCACCATCTAACATTGACTTATAAAATTAAAAAAAACTCTTTCAATTTAGAAAACAACAAATTAAATGAATAATAATCATTAGAAAAACAATACTGATCATATGATTTATGCAAAAGAAGAACTAGAAAGTAGAAAATGGTTTAGATCTGAAGAATTAAATGCCTTTGTGACAAGTGGTCAAGCTTAAGAATATAATAATAAAAAAAATAGACATTTTTGTTGTTTTCTTTGCCCAGAAGCAATCATCACAAGGTGCAAATTCCTAAGGAAGCTACCTGTAGCCATTAAATATTCATGGTCAAGTTATAAACAAAGAAAGCCAATACTTCTGCAGAAAGAACTATGTTGCCACAGATGAAGTAGGCAGTTATTGTTTGGTCTACCTCACCCATGTGAGAAAGTGATCATTTAAGTGGAAAATATAGGAAAAAAAATTGTATATTTTGGTACACTTGGATATCTCCATTGTAAAAATATAACCTAAATGAAAAAAAATACTTCAAACTGAGTAAGTTGAAAAGATTAAAATCATCTTATTCTTCTGAAAAAACTTAGTCTGCAGCACTGTAAATAATTTTAGGAAAAGATATTCAGAATGCCAGAATGAGTACTTGTGTTGCAGGATGGTGAAATGTAAGAAATGGGATTCAAGAAACACTGAATCTCAGATGTAGAGTACATCTGTTTATGAGTGAGAAATGAGTATGTGAAATTTTGCTACTAGTATACATTTAAAGATTAATAATTATAATATTGTATTTGCTTGCATATCTATGAGAGGCAGAGTGCATTCTGTTGGATAGATCATGTTGCTGCCATTAACTTGGGTCTTTGGTCTTGTGAAGTCACTGTATCAACAGAGGGCAGTGGTATAAACATGATTTCTGAAAAGTAATGGAGATGCTATGGAAAACTGAACTTCAATTATGTGTTGATTAACTGAAATCAAAGAGAAACATACAAAGTAGTGGAAAACTAAGCTTCCTTTATTTGAACAAACCTCGAAAAAAAACGGAAATGGTTCTGAAGACATGGTAATTTTGCTTTGAGTAAAGTAGATAAACAGGGAAAAGAATTTCAGACTGAACTAGACAAAGAAAGACAGTAGGAATAAATAGGGAGTTTAAAAAGACTGTAAAAAAAGGAATCAGCAAAGAAAAGTCCATCAGGAAGGTGTTAGATCTTGCAAAGGATGTTTTAACAAGTAAAAGCTTCTTCAGCTGTATAAAGAAGAAAAGAGCTAGGACAGCAAAAAGGGAGTGTTGTGGTTTGACCCAGCAGATAGCTAAGTCCCACACAGTTGTTTGCTCACCCTTCCCCCTCCCCAGGTGGGATGGAGGAGAGAATTAAGAGAAAAATTCAGTAGAACTAATGGGTTGGGATAAAAGCTATTTACTAAAACAGCAAAGGAAATAAAAGAAATAGCAGTAATTATATATACACACAAAAATAGATGATACACAAAGCAAGGGCTCACTACCCACTGACCGATTCCCAGCCAGCCCTGGCTAACTCCCCTTCCTTATATCACATGATGTCATATGGTATGGAATATCCATTTGGCCAGTTTCTTCAGCTGTCCTGGTCCTGTCCCCTCACGGCTCCTTCTGCGCCAAAAACTCTTTGCTGGCAGAACAATACAAGAAGCTGAGAAACTGAAAATGTTCTTGGCTCTGTTCAACACTGCCAGGTGTTATCAGTTTTGTTTTTCTTCTAGAACCAAAACAAAGCTTCATACCAGCCAGTATGAAAAAAATAGCTTCTGTTAGAAACTAAGACGGGATCAGTATGCAATGGAGATATAGTGGAGATTAAAGGTGCCTGGGCATTGCTCTCAAATAAATGAACATTTTTTCCTCAGTTTTCAGCAGAATAATTGTGCTTGACAAAGTCTGTCCTGCAGAGATCGTCTCCACTGACACAAGAGACTTTCTTTCCTCTACCATGTAAGAAGAATGAGTGTAGTAATTATATCACAGTTGCTTATTGATGTTTATACCTATTTATGGCAACACATTAAGCTAATTTACATTCAACCAAATTCAGTTTCATTCATTGTTAACAGCTTGGGATTATGATAGCTGTTGAGAATTCAGATCTTCTCTGGTTCTTTTTTTGATTGTTAGAATTTCCAAATTCACCCAATTTCTTTTGAGTGGGATTATTCTTCACTTCTATATCAGCTTTTCCAACTGAATGAGTTTGAATTCCTTAGTTTCATGTCCCCTTAAAAGCCTAGTTAAAAAAAGACTAATCATGCTGCTGATCTGGTGATTTAAAACTTTTAATTTTTCCCTAAAGGGAAGTGAAAAGGTGTATAGGAGGACAGAACCTTCTCTTTGCACTCTATATGTTCAGTCCTATAAAAGCAAAGCCTCCTGAGAGCTGAAGTCTTCTCTCCCAAATGCACACCTCCTTTTGCCAGAAATACTGGCTGAAACAGTATTAACAGAGGTCATTAGCTATTTTTTTTAACTGTTACAGATACTTATTTGGAGGAAAAAAGAGCAGAAAAAAATAAATAAAATTGTCATAGAAACGCAATTATAGCACTGCAGATGATATGCTAAATGAAGAAGCAATGAAGATAAAAACTTTCATATATCTTTATACATAGATAGTGTATGTGCATGCATACATTTTATGTATTCTATAAGCACCTGGATTTGAAAGATGTCCTTTCTGCTTTTTCTCGTTTATTTCAAAAGGGACAGTTTAGGTAATAACAATCTGAATGTGAAAGTTGCCAGTCCACTGTCAAAGCATACGCCAGAGTACATTTTGAATTTGACTACTTTGGAACGAGTTAATGTTCTCTTCTGAATTAAGAAAAATCTGACACACGCAGTCACATAAAAAGGATCAAGGGATTTTATTTTCCGGCCATCTAGCACTGGGGAAAAATAGACAAGGACATTTTTAGTTTAGATTCAGTCATGAGCAAGGCATGAACACACTTTGAATGAAATCATAAATAAGGAGATAGAAATAATGGCAAATGGTATAAAACCAGGGAAAACTTCTCAGATGTATATTTTACCAGACCTTTCCTGACAGCTTTTTTTATGAATGTTTTTCATAATTGGTATTCACAAGATGAGAGAAGGGCTACTTGTAGTGAGGGACAATATAATTAGTAGTGCAAAAGGAAGAGATTTAGGATGGCTATTAGAGGATTCCTGTTGAAAGTAGAAGATTTCTGAGAATACAGAACAATAACCAAAAAAAAAGAACCAACAAAAAACAAACAAAAAAACCAAACTACAAAAAACAAACAAATCCAAAGGCAACAATGAAATTCACCACAGCGTCTGGCACCAAGTCAGATCCCTGACTGAATGAGGTACACTGTTCTCTTATTTGGTCTACTTTTTGACTTGTTAAAGGCCAAGCTCCTTTCAGAGTTAACTAAGCACTTCTCATGAACTGCTAAGTTCTCTGAAAACCCACCAACTTCAGTACAATTTGAAACTGAAGGTAATCTTTTAAGGGTCATACAAAAGCAACGTTGGTGACCTAAACGCTTGCTTTGTCGTGATGACCAGACTTCCTAATACCTCGTGTCCAAATTCCTGTAAATTCCACCTGCTCTTTTCATCTTTTGGAGCTGCACTGGATTTCCAGAATGTTTTCAAGGTGAAACCTTTCTACAAGGACAAGTAAATACCATTACTATCTCTGTAGAAGCTGCAGTTTATCCCGCTTTTTTCAGACCAAATTTGTTCTTCTTAAAGACTTCTATTTACTACTGGAATGTTGCTTTCAAGCCCAAAAGCAAATATTTTTTTATAGAGCTGTTTACATACAGTATTCTTTGTGAAAGTTCTTTGGAAACAAGATGTTGTTGTTGTTGTTCTTGTTCATGTTATTATTATTACTATCCCTTTGAGTTTTGAGGGTTTAAAAAACAAACTAACAAAGAAACAAAACAGAAAAAGATCAAATCCAGCATCAGTTTCTTCCAAGGAAGTCAGATAAGTCTATGTATCATATTATGAAATATCATGTCATTATGATTGTGCCCTAACAAGGACACAAAAAAGAAAGTCTGTTAAAGTAGAGCCATACAGCAGAAGACATTTACTAATCAGCTCCGCGCTGTGCTGAGGGAAGCAGTGAGGTTGGGTGTTGCCTTCACGGAAAGAGAGGGAAGATGCTGAGGCTCTTTCTTTTCCCA
Organism: Penelope pileata; assembly: GCA_013396635.1. Taxonomy (NCBI): domain Eukaryota; kingdom Metazoa; phylum Chordata; class Aves; order Galliformes; family Cracidae; genus Penelope; species Penelope pileata. Next base: position 233,668 of record WBMW01002666.1, read on the forward strand.
GAGGCTTAGATCCCACCTAACATCTTTACTCAAGAGTAATTCTTGTATTCCACAGAATCTGAAGTCCCTGAAAAGTGGGCTGGAACAAGTGTCAGAGGCCTCATTCCGTACTAATGAACGGAAAACAGAGCTGGCTGAGTACTGAGCAGTGGGATGAGGAGACGGATGTCCCTTGTTTCCCTACATGAAGGAAATACTGGCCCTGCTTTCACTCCACTGCTGACACAGGGACAGTGCCCAGGACTACCTCTAAATTGCAATTCCTAGAGTTAAGTGATCATCTATTTTAAAAGTAGGAAATATGAGGAAGATGCCAGAGCCCCTGGTGTGGAGAAAAATTAGAAGATGTAAGCCCTGAGGGTTTAGTAAGACAATTTTTGTTTTTAGAAATAAAAAAACAAACAGCAGTATTTTTGAATGTTGGGGGGGGATTGAGGGAGAGGGATGAGGAAGGAGGGCAGAACTGAGGACAAGAAAGAGGGACTTTGCTTTTTTTTTAAAAAACAACAACAACAACAAAAAAAAAAAAACAACAAACAACAATAAGAGAATGTTATGCCTGCCCTGTGCTCCAGAAGACTACGTTGTATTCAAGAAGATCCCTCTTGCATGCTGTGGCTTTGTATGTATAGGGTAGAACTGTAAATGAAAATTGATTTTCCCATCCATAACAGTCTGTACAATGCAAAGTAAAGAAGTGGCTTCTCTTCCTGCCTTGTGTACAAAATCAGAACCAACTGGTCTGATTTTTCCCTTATGTATCTAGAATTATTTTTAAAAAATGAAGTCAAAATAATCATTTCAGCTGTCTCGTAATGTGCATATAATAACTATCTGATAAGGTGTTTTCTTCAGTGCTATTAGTCTGTTTTAATACAGCTTTTCAAGAGCCTCAGACATTTTTCCCTTTGTTGACTCATTAGAACCAAAATGCCATTTCTAAAGGGCCTTTTATAAAAGCTCATGAAAAACAGAATTAGTTATCCGCAGGCAGTGAAAATAGATAATTAAGAGGGAATATGAGTATGTCAAAGCATTTTTTTTTTGGTGGCTAAGATAGATCTTAAAAATACAATTAAGAATATGGCTGGAAAGAAGGAAATTATTTTGGATAAGAGATAAAAAAAAAAAAAAAAAGATTCAAACTGGCAAAATCAAAGCATGTTGAGTTCATCTTTTCTTAAGAAGCAAATTGACACGATTTGTTTATCTGTATTTATTATAAAAAAAACTTAAAGGTTTTATGTTTAATCCTTACTTTAGAAAACTCACTGAAAATAATTTGAAGGCAATAAGATTTAGAAAACAAAATAAAATAAAATAAACAAGAAATAGCATAAAACAATTCTAGACTTTAAGATCTAATCCTCTATAATACCAAAGAAAACTTGCAGGATTGCTGAACACATGATTTTCTTGATTATATAGGTAGACCAGAGAAAAATAAATAAAGCTTTCTGACATCTCTGAAGTCATATTGCTGTTTCCAAACAGCGTCTGAATGGTGGGCACAGCAAAATATATAAATATATACAATTGCAATTGAGTGGTTTTCTTTATTATTATTATGCAGTGTCCTCTCCAAAAGAATCTCTCAGTTGCCAGTATTTCACATTTGTATGTGTATCTTTGGGTACATTTCCAGCTATCTAATGGGCTTACCATTGCCAACATTGTTAAGGTCAAGGCTGCTGAAAACAAACGAACAAAAAACAAACACTTCAAAGATGATGTCAGAAGCCTATTCAGACAACTCATGGGCTTACTGGGGCAAATGTAAATATTTTATAATAACAATGTGTCTGTAATATATCACTATTCACCTTTCTGAAGTTACAGATGAGTATTAAATTGGATTTGTTCCTTAGATTATCATTATGAAATAAATAAAATATTATTTGCCGAGCAATGACTCACACTGCATATTAAAGTGGCTTCCTCCATTTGTTGCTTTTCTGTGTTTTTATATTGCAGAAGGCAAGGTAAAAAAGCGTACAAATAAAAACACAGTGAAACAAAGCAATTCTTATGTGGTTAAAGGTAGGCTGTGAAGAGAAAAAAAAATTTAATTTGCAATTGAAGTTGGCAATGCATTATATTTGACTGTAAAAACTGCGCAGACTTTGGAGACTTAAGAGCTTTAGGTAACTCTGTGTGGTTATGACAGCATATGTAATTGAGTTTTAATTAAATTAGTGACTACACTCTCTGCCATGGTGTAACACAAAAAAGAATCTATAAGCCACATTTTTAACCTGCAAATAAGATCATCTTCAGCCTTCAGAAGGCAAAGAAAATGAGTGACTCTTCAGCCCTAAATATAACATGCAAGACCATTCCAAGATTTTGACTGCAATCCAAGGAGACAGAAAGATTTTTCTACTACAATGCAGATGTGTGAACATATCAGAAAGCAAGATTTCTACAAAGCAGATTGCTTGTGACACTGAATAATTGATCTACCTGTCAAAGTGCAGCAGTAGGTGTGATCTCTATGCTAAGCTATCAGAAAATGCACATTTAATTTTATACATGTCCTCATCTAGGTAAAATCTGTCAGGTGCAGTACATATAACCTAAAAGAATATTTACATAGATTCATCTATAACTGCAAGTACATGAGCAGTCATGAAACTACATGAAACTACTCATGCAACCATTTCCCTGACGCTTGCTTCTAATTAATGGAAGTATGGCCTAGAACGGTCATTTAGTTGTTTGCACTCATAAAGTTTATAACAAGGCTGTCCTACAGGCTAATGGAGAAAGAAGCTGTGATTAGACACCACAGCATAACCAAAGCCAATAGTATGCAGCTTTTTTGCAGATCAATATTAACTTTCCAACTGAAAAGTAGACTTATTAGGACATCTGGAATAATATATATATATATATTGTTCAGACTGATTAACCAGAACACAGAATTTAGCTAAGAAACAGAAATAATTGCCTTATTCAGTTCCATGCAGCTACTCAACTCTTAAAGTCCATTTGATTTAAAACTAAAAGAAATTTTGAATTTAGAGAAAAATCCTCAAAGATTCATCTCTTTGCTGCTGTAGTACTATTCATATGAAATCATTCCCATACTAAAATATTAATGTCCAAATGTGAAGTCTATTTGCAAAGATGATCTCTGTTCCTAGCAGAAATGGTGATTTGTTCATGTTAGCTGTACTTGTCAGAAAATAGGCATGCATTAATATTTTAGAGACAAGTCTGCTCCAGAACATAACCCTGTTCCTCTTTTTCCTAGTAGAAAACAATGTTGGTTTATACACTATTATTACTTTTCTTCTTAAAGAAAACAGAAATAACCAACTAAACAAAAATGATTATTAGAGAAAAAAATCACTTTTCCTTAACTTTGCTGAAAGTAACAGACTTTCTTCCTAGCCCGAACTGCTCAACACAGGAAAAAGAAAAAAAAAATACAAAAAACCACCACCACCACCAACAAAAAACCTTGAGATTTTAGGTATTCGTCATGAAGTAATTCTTATGAGAGGTACGGTTATCAAGTCTTATGTGCTTAAGTTGGTGTTGTAAATGCATATGTAAAGTCTTAAATCCATTAAACTTATTTTTTCCAGTAACTTTGCACACAGGTCACTCTCATTACAGCATTGTGTGAGATAGGTCAACTGACAGTTGTCAGAAGTGTGCCATAATGTAGATGTTTTGCTTCTAAATCTGTTTTCCACAGTTACACTGCAACAGAATTGCTGCGTGTCTTTGCCTGGGAATTATATAAAAGTTTTAATAAGCATCTCAGACATAAATGCCTTGATTCCTGAATACTTGAGTTGTGAGAAACAGTCATTTCAAAGTCCATACAGCACTGTATTGGTTGATGTGTCAGGGTAAATTTTCTAACAATGATTAGTCCCAAAGTTCAGATGCACAAACTAGATCACCCTTGAAGATGGACTGAGCCTGGGCTTTAACAGTAAACAACTGTCACTTTGCCCAGATTACATCTTTATAAGATCTTTTTCCTTCCTTTAGTTCATTGTAATGAACATTACTTGGAACCACAGAAACAATATTGGATTAATGTACGAGAAGAGACCTGCTGCCCCCTTTTAAGCAACACACTGTACTTGGGTTGAATTCATGTGCTGTATTCATGCAGTAGTTTACACAGTCTTAAACATTTTAGTAATGAAAATATGAAGTAAATAAAAAAAAATTGTTTCTTGGGCTGAAATATGTACAATCAAAATGCACTCTGGCTAGTAGAATATAGCAGGACAGGACAGAATAGAATAGAATAGAACAGAACAGAACAGTGTGAAGGGACCTTCAAAGACTCTCTAGTCCAACTGCCTGACCACTTTAGGTCTGACCAAAAGTTATAGCATATTAATGAGGCTGTTGTCCAAATGTGTTTTGCAAACTGACGGACACAGGGCATCAACCACCTCTCTAGGAAGCCTGCTCCAGTGTTTGACCACCATTATGGTAAAGAAATTTTTCCTAATGTCCAGTCTGCACTTCCCTTGGCAGCTTTGTGTTGTTCCTGTCCTACTATTGGTGACCAGGAGCAGGGCCCGGCACCTCCCTCTGACTCCCTCACTCAGGGAGCTGTAGAGAGCAGTGAGGTTGCTTCTTGGCCTCCTCTTCTCTAGACTGGACAGCTCAAGAGTCCTCAGCCTCTTCTCACAGGACATGCCTTCCAGCAGTGTGACCAGCTTTGTTGCCCTCCTCTGGATGCTTTCATATATTTCATATATTGTAGTGCCCAGAATTGCACACAACACTCAAAGTGAGGCCACACCAATACTAAATATCACAGGAGAATCACCTCTCTTGATGCAAAAATACATACCAGACCATACCTAGAATTCTCAGGTGTTAGTTTGGACATCAATAGCTGTTGCTACCCTGTAATGTGTTTGCTTTTAAGAAGCCACAAAGATATGTGATGATCGGTTTGGAAAGAGAACTAAGATTTCAGCTCCACACACACATGGTAATTCTTGTTCCTTCTTTGCTCTTGTATTTCTTTCCTCCTTCTCATCTATTTAAATGTACAAATATATCTTTTTTTTTTTTAATTTGTTTCAAATATAAACATGTTGAGGGAAACATTAGCTTTAGGAAACCACACTTCCCCATTGTTTCTTTTCTTACATCACCATAACACAGATACTTGGTTATTTCATGTACCAGTTTTCATTATTGCTTCCACTGCTGTTTTCCTTCCTTTAGCTGGTGGACAAATACTTTGTGAGTAACTGCAATTGTGCTTCTTATACCACTGAGCACATACCTTTGTCACAGACCAATGATAGATGCCCAAGCAAGCTAAAATACTGTAACATTTGGCTTGCAGGCTTAATTGACTTAAGAACAGCATGTTCTAACCACTTGTCTGTCCATTTATAAAGACAGAATCACATAAATGGTGTTCATGGAAAAATGTAAGTTTGAAGGGATCTCTGGGATGCATCTGCCACAAACTTCTGTTGAAATGAGGGCCTTATTCAGGGTTGTATCAAATTGAATCTTGAATATTTGCAACATGGAGATTCCTTTGTGCACTCTACCCAAATGCTCAGTTCTTCTCATTGTGAAAGATTTTTTCCTTGTGTAGAAACTGCATTTCCCTTGGAGCAACTTGTGCCCATTTTTCATTCTCATGTTGCCAAGCATCCTCACAAAGACAGTACCTCAATTTTCCCAATAACTATATTTTAGGTATTGGAAAACTGCAATTAGCTCACCCTTGAACTTTCATTTCACAAACCCAAATCCTTCAACTTCTTATATCAAGTTTCCAATGCAATAAGGACCTTGCTGGCACTCTGCTGAATCCTCTCCGTTTTTTTCCAGTGTCTCTTCTGAACTGAGGGGATCTAAACTGGACACAGGATTCCAGGTGTGGCTTAAGAGCATATGGACAACATTAAAATTGCTAGCAATTCTAGCTCCAAGAACGTAAGTAACTTAGCAAGAATTAATACTTTGTTATTTTTTAAATAATGTACTCTTTCTCAAAACCTGAAGATTGAGGTGGCAGCTTATGAGAAAGAGCAGATCCATGTGCAAACAGCAGGCAGATAAAAATTCACATATATATCATAAATTTAGTTCAGTTGTTTTTCTTTATTTTTTAGTATAAATAACATTAAGAGGAAAAAGTATAAAGTTCTATTTCCAGTGAATGCAACAGCTCTTGGCTGGTAAATTTTTATGCATGCCTTCTATTTCGAGTGAGGTTCTAGTGCACTATTATTCAGTAGTTTTACTCAAATTTTGAGAATGACAGCTTGGTACTACATATTGTAAAATATATAGTGTGAAAGAGTTTAGCAATTATGTGAGTATGGATATATGTATGAATATATAAAGACACTTGTGTGTTCATAAAATAGACATAAAAAAGAAAGTAAATAAGAAATTTGCAGATTGAAAATTTTGGGTAGATGTTCAGATACTTCTATGCCTGTATAGATGACTAACTGATGTGAACATAATAAATGCACATATTAAAATGTACTTAAGTACTCCTTCCTATTATGGCTTCCTTTCTTTTTAATGTTTTTTCTTCTCTTTTTCTGTTGTTGCCCACCTTCCTCAGCCTACACAACAGAGAAGAACATGCTGTAAAGGAGAAAAAATGTTTTCTTTTTTCCAGGATGGCTATTGGAACAGGCTGCCCAGAGAAGTGGTGGAGTCGCCATCCCTGGTGTTGTTCAAGAAAAGTGTAGATGTGGCACTTAGGGACATGGCTTAGTCGGCATGGTGGTGATGGGTTGTGGTTGGACTTGATGATCTTAGAGGGTTTTTCCAACATTAATGATTGTATGTTTCTGTACAAAAAGGCCTTTTCTTCTGAAATGTTAGTATAAACAAAGTTAAATCAAAAAAATCAGAGAGGCAAAATTCAAGCTGTTTATTGTGCTAGGTATACTTTTTCCTGATCTGAAGTGCTTGATAAATTTTTAATTTGGATATATAGAAAAAAAGAAGCTTAAAAATTAACTCCATGTAAAAGCAATTCTTCTCCTTGCTGCATTTTGATAATATAGTTAGCAACGTGTTGTATTTTATTTTATTTTATTTTATTTTATTTTATTTTATTTTATTTTATTTTATTTTATTCAAGGGAAGTTTCTGTCAAAGCTGCAGTGAGAGGGTTAATATACATGTTCCTATGCTCCTCTCTTATATTCATGGATCTTTGAGATGCTAGTATCCTTTAAACTATCGGTGTAGGTTCTTAGTAAAATTTCTGTAAAGTAGCCTTGTCTAGAGGAAAGTTATCTTGTACATTGATGATTGTCTCCAGATGACCTCCAAGAATTTCCTCCAGCCTTCCTGTTTGGAAAGCTGATGTGTTATGTCAAAAGCCCCATTGTTTGTCCTGCCATGAACATTTTTAGAAAGATATTATCTACTGAGTTTTTCTGAGATGAATGTTTTGTTTACAGATCTCTGTAATGCGATAACATCACATTGACACTTACAGAGCCCAATAAGTATTTTCAACCTGAAGAGTTTTCATCTATGTCACTAATGAGTTCATATATGCTGAAATTTAAACCAGAATGCTCTGTGTGGAAAACATACAAAAGGGACTGGTGCCTGACCTGTAAATGAATAACTGGTACCAATTTAAGTGAATGCTATAGGTTCAGCAAAACCCTATTACACAATTCCCTGATAAAAGAGTGCATTTGCTGAGTATCAAAGCTTTCTGCTTAAGAGGTCTCTTCTGTAATTTGCCTTATCTGTTACTTAACTGAAGAGACACAAAACAGAAAGCAACATTTGCTGTTAGCTTATTGCTTTGGCTCGGGGATTCTCATATTAGAGTTAACTGCCACTAAGAACAACAGGTAGTTATTTCCAATGGAAATGAGCAGCTACTAGACGAGATGATCCTTATTTAGTTAAATCCTGTACAGCACTTCTAGGAATATTATAAACTGTGGGGTCTTTCTCATTTGTCTTTGTCTTAGCTGACATTGTCATTCCTGACTACACTGTGAGTGTAAATGATGATCTAATGTCACTTCTATAATTACTTGGCACTCTGAATAAGCCTTAATCCCCCTGGGTCAATAACAGCTCTCAGTTTGACAGTCAATAAACAAGGTTACAAGGTTTTGAGGATTGCTGTAGTTTCACTTTTTTTTTTTTTTCCTTCCTGGTGCTCTCAGTGAATGGTATTCAGAAATGGTTCAGGACCATTAAGAAAAAAAAGGAAACACTTGAACACAATGTGAGACTGCTGAAGGGATGCCTCTCATTTTCACCCCTTACAAAGGACTTTAACCTGTAGGGCCCAGATCAGATCCAATGGAGGATTTGAGAATGACTTCAAGGGAAGCAAGACCCTCAAACTGAGATGCTGCTCTAAGCAAGACATGAACTACAGCTATGATCATGTATTATAGAAGTTGTGACTATGTTTGTTGAAGCCCCACTGTACGCCTCAAGATTTTTGAAAGATCTTGTTTTTTGTTGCTGTTGCTTTGAATGTGGCACCATATAATACAATCTAACCAGGTGCATCCAAGTCATTCAGACATAAAATAAAACTACTTTTGTTATTCCCTCTGCCCTCAGTTGACATCCAACAAGGACAAATTAACTGTTGTTGAAATACTTGTGCCTATGTCATTTTCTGCTGATTTTAGGATCCCATAATAATCGCGGCTTAATGACTATTCAAGGCCTACCTCCGCACTGACTGCCTAAAAGTCACATTGACCACATGGAAGGAACAGAGATCCTACCTCCAGAGAAGATCAGATGGCGTAGCTGTAAGAGTTTTGGGACTTTTTCTGTTACGGTACCATTGTCTAAAAAAAAAATAAAGCAACTAGTTCTTCTATTTTTGCCAAATCCAAGAAGGGCTTTATTTACTGGTAGGATTAATTATGGTGCAACTGGAGACATAGTAATCTGCAAAAATGACATAGATCAGGATTAAGGTGAGGTTGAGAAGCAAATGATAAATAAATGGCAATGATAAAGAAATATGCCAAATCATCCATAAGGTAAGAGCATAGAAACTAAAATTTGGAACTGTTGTGGGATTTAGTCTTTCAATGGACTTCCATGCTATAGAAACTCCAAGTCGTCTTGACTTCTGATCCATATGTACTGAACACAGAAAAACTGTGGTATGTAAATGTACATATATATACATGAGGAAGAAGGGAAAAAGAAAGTAATACCAACAAAGTGATCATAGGGAAGACGGAGAAAAAATTCCTGATAGATGTAGCAGATATCAGATCCTTTTTCTTCAGTCTGAGACCAGTAGTCCACCACTCCTTAAGGGCAGAAAACAAAGGTAGGAACTCTTGAAAGAATTATTTTATTTTATTTTATTTTTACTATTTATATTATTCATATATACTATTTATCATTGCATTCATTATTTTGGTGCATTTCTTGTACACAGCTCCAGACAGCTTTGGAGTCAATGGCTGAATAAAAAGAAATACCCTGGTATATTACATTAAAATACAGCATTCTAATTGCAGATGAACTATTCATTAACATGCTGAGAAAGTTAAAGGTAACACAGTTGCCATAGAGGCTAGGACAGGGAAAGGGAATTGTTTTAGCTTCTGTTGCTAAGCAGCAGAGACATCCTCAAGTCCTGTGTCAGGGAGCTTGTTGGTGTATAGATCACTGTCTTGGACAGGCTAGAAAATAGTCCTGGGACTTCTAGAAAAAATGCATGAAATTCTTTTGCCCAAGATACTTTCCAATGTGAACATGCATTTAAAACCATGGAAATAATTTCTGTGTGCAAATAGGTAACAAACAGTACAGAAAAACTCTTTAACACTCTCAGGAGTGCTTTAACTGCATCATCTGTAATAAATTACTTAAGTTGTTCCCTACCAAAATACTTATAGCTTTGGACTCCTCTTATCAGCATCTCTCCCTGTGGCTGGGAATTAAGATTGCCATACAGCCTACAGTCCCTGTTGTTTCACAGCACTTCCAAAGCAGAAGAAAAAAACAACATACCTTTTATCTTCTACATATTACTATAAGATTCTTTATGGGAAACCAAGTAATGTGGGAGTAGAAATGTAGATAGCTTTCATTGTTATTTTGTCCCCTCAAAAAATCGTGTTACCTTTTTTGATCAGTGTTTCGTCAGGAACCTTGCACAGACATTCAATGACTGATTCACTCAGGAAGTGCAAAAAGAAAGCTGTGAGTGAGCAATGAGGAACTGAGAGGATCTAGCAATGGACAGGTAACAGAAGATCTGCTGAAGAAGGAACAGAGGACTGAAAGAAGCAGAAGAGACACTGCCCCAGGACACCACACACCTGCATCAACATGGTGTAGACAATTGAATGGAATGGCCCCAGACTCTGTAACTTCCAATGTACAACTGGGAATATTCACTCTGTGCTGCCATACACACTTTCTAGGGCAGGAAACACTATAACTCACGTCTCTATACAAACGATTGCTGGACAAATGGAGAATGAAATAACAGCTTGCAATCTCTTCATGCTGATTTGTTTTGTTTTATTGTTCAAATAATAAATATTATTCAATAGTTTTCATCATTTTTAACTATACAAAAAATATTTTTAGCACAATGATAAATCTCTGTTGCTTTTCAGACACCATTTATTTTGACAATAAAACGTTTTTCAAATATTTTTCTCATAAGACTAATATATTGCACTGCTATACATTTGTTGTTCATTGAATGATTAAGTTTCATTCTTTTTACTTTTTTTTGTATGCAATAAAAATATTAAAGACACAAAATGCTTGCACCATGTAATGATACGTGTTAAAAATTTATCCAGGTTTTCTTCTCAAAGAGCTATCAACAACAATACTGTATATATGACTAACATTTTTCATTCAGGCTACACAAAGAATACAAGGATTTTTTATTGCACAAAACTTAGTAATTTTTAAAGCATATCTTAGTCTAACAGCTTGACAGCTGACTCTAATAAATGCCCTTCTTGAAGATCATTCTATGTCCAACTGTCATCTCCTTGACAAGGCATCCCTCTAAAAACACAGAAGTATACTGAAATGCCAAGAGTATTGGTCTTCATGAGATCTAGACTCCCTTGAGGTTTTTCCCAAAGAAAGATCTTGCTTTCCTAGGCAGTAATTGAATTTTTTCTCGCTGTTGTCCCCATCACGATGATCGAAGGAACTGAACTATGAACTATTTTGTTCAGAATTATTGCTGATATTTTTATACATTTGGTGTGAATGTATGAACCAGAGAAAAGATTTTTTTTTCTTGAAAAAGTCTTGAAGATTTGATGTGAAAATGATGTGAATATGATAAACACTCCAGGCAGGCTGCTGTGCTTAGCTCGTCCACAAGACTTCTGCACATATAAGAGCTATGCTTCTTCCATCATTGGTTGGTGACTGCTTTCACTCAGAATTTTCAAGGCTTCTCCTGGAGATACTGTCTGCTTATGGCTTAGACAGGCATGCAGTTCACTGGGTGAAGAACTGGTGTGTGACTGGACCCCAAGAGTCGTAGGGAATAGATTTCAATCCATTTGGTGACCAGTCACAAGTGGAATTCCACAGGGCTCAGTACTGGGGCCAATATTGTTTAATTTTTTTATCAGGGATCTGGATGAGGGGGTTGATTGCGCCCTCAGGAAGTCTGAAGATGATACCACATTAAGTGGAACTGTTATCTGCTTAGAGTAGAAAGGCTCTGCAGGGGGATCTGGATGAGCTGGATTGATGGACGACATCTAGTTGCATGGCATTCAGCTGGGTGCTGTGTTTTGGTCATAACAACTCCATACAGTGATTTAGGCTTATGGAAGAGGCTGTTAACTAAGAGGCTGTGCATCATAGCCCCTAGGACACAATTAAATCTTGAAAGCAGAGATGTGTTGCCAGTTGCATTGCTCGCTTCTTGCTGCATGCCTTCAATCAAGGCTGCTCTGAATGTGTGCGGCAACCACTGAAGGACCGGCAAGGAGAGGCAGAAATCAGAGATGGAAATGTCTTCCTTCAATCATAAAATGGCAGTACTTTTCATTTTTCACATCATTCCCAAAGAGACTGGTACCTGCATGTGATCTATAAAATACTGGGGACTTTAAACATCTTTCTACTGGAGTAAAAACTCAGATCTAGGCCATGACTGTGTAGACCCAAATCAGTCATATTTTAGTAGTTCTTCAGTGGTCTGTGTAAGTGAATTTGTAGGTTCATTTAGCTTTTGCAGTTTGTTTAAAAAAAAAAAAAAAAAGAATATTCTCTAATAGACTAAGGGGAAAGAACAAAAGCTTAGATAAACCAGATAACTTTATCTATGTATCTATCTATGTATCTATGTATGTATGTATGTATCTATCTATCTATCTGTTTATCTATTTATCTATCTGTTTATCTATGGAAAAGCAATTGGAAATTCAAAAATAATCTGTACTCTAAGTTTCAGACTATTATTGCAAATTGAACTCTATTAGTACTTCACTGTACCTATCAAATGGCCTGATTTGAATTCTTAAGCTGCATTGGAAATATTGAAAATATTGAAAAATATGTTATTTTGCTGTGCTACAACAATAGGTTATCTAGGCTTACTGTTTTTATAGGTAGCTAATTAAGGCTAGTATATTTTTCTCTAATAAAAGAAGACCAATGTAGAGATAGACAAAATAAGAAGCTGAATGAGGTGCCTGAGAATGGAGATTTTGACAGCTTGGGCAGGATTAGAGATGGTTGGTTTTTCCCTTTCCCTTTCCCTTTCCCTTTCCCTTTCCCTTTCCCTTTCCCTT
>WBMW01002666.1:247975-312325 GCA_013396635.1 Penelope pileata
TCAGTTTCCATATATCCAAAACTTAGGAAATTCAAACCCATACATGGACTTTGCATGTATGGAGGTCCTGTAACTCACATTTCTTTCCATAAAGACATAAGGAAAGGTCCTTTATTTGAAAGTCAGACTGAAGACAGCACTAGAAACAAACCATTAGTTAGTGCACAATTACTTTTTTTTTTCCTGCACTCTTGATTCTATGCAGTTGTTAAAGTAAAATAGTGCTTTCATAAATAGAGGTATGTGCATGTAAACTTGCAAGTACTTTTTGATCAATTTTTTTCCATTTCCCTCAGCGATCCCTTCCTAAGTTCTCTACATAAAATGAACCTGACATCCCTAGTCATTGAATATCAAAAATAACCTCTAATTTTTCTGAAATAGTGACGTAACCACTGTTTTAAACAGAAATAATCACAAAAATTTAGCTTAGAATTTAAATACCACACAGTATTTAAATTGCCAGCCAAATAGCCAAAAAGTGTTAAACAGATTAGAAGACATGATATTTCAGGCTATACTCAAAAAATGCATATGTATCATGCTATCAATCTAAACACTTCACTCCTTTATTCAGTCTTACTGTGTGGTTTATATTTTATGTTACACATTCCATTTTACCTGAACTGGTTACAACACTGCCTGTAACAGAAATCAATCTCATCAACTCGGAGGGGGCAATTTTTTCGTTTCTAGTTTGACAGGAAAGGGAACTGCAAAATAAATTACTGGAGAAAAGATGTGAGAATTTCTTCTAAGTACTTGCTGACAGTTCTTTCTAAATATCCTTTGACACAGCTTCACTGGGAACAGACTCATGCTTTACAGAAATGGTGCCTGCTGAGGAGCAATAGTTTGTGTAAAAGATTTTGTCAGAGCAACCTGAACCAAAGCTGTTGACCTACCACATGTAGCATGCACCTTTTATTCATCCCACCAGTTGTAGCAGTTTACTTTGTCTATAGGTGTTCCATGGCTCTTATAAAGTGAGGAGGGTATAATGCTTCTAGATATGCAGTTATTTAACTATGCAGTTATTTAACTGTGCAGTTTCCTTCCCTTTTTTTTCGCTTGAAGTAAAGAAATTTCAGGACTGTGATTCAGTGATGGTGATGTTGGGATAAGGATGTAGGGTTAACAACAAGCTCCAGTGAGCAATCTTCAGTGTGAGAATGAAAACTCCAAACTACAGGGGACTGAGGGTGTCATCATCAGATACTTCCAAAATTCCTAAATCCTGCACTTTTCATGCAAACCACACACTACTGCCTGCAATTTGACTCACTTCTTTGCTCACCTAGCGGTTGAAAAAACAGGCTCCTTGGTAATTTGGGTAATTTTCTACTGCTTTTTTGTACATGATTTCTTCTGTGACTGTGCTACCAGAGAGAAAAGCAGATGCCTTCTTTCAAATATGCATGTACATTCATGAGTAAACACATACACATGTGTGTTTCTCATATTATTCAGTACATTCTTTGGGTATCTGAAGTGCTCTAGCATAATGGATGAGGGCATTAGGAAAACTCCTTAGGCTTGGTATCATTTAATAGAAATCTTCATATGTTCCATTTATATTGCTTTATCTAGCCTATTTCATTAATTCATGAGGGATAGTTCTGTTGTTAGAGTTGCTAAGACAAAGAATGAGAGAGAAGTACCCCTGAGTAAAAACAGTATTAACAGCTATTCAGTGAATTTAATTCTTTCTGGAATACAGCCACCAATTACTTTTTGGCATGCTGACTTGCACAGTATTTTATAGTAGTAGCTGCCATGTGTTCACACCATCAGAATTACCCTAATTGGCTGAGCATTTTGGAAGTTTCATGCTGGCCTGGACTAGAGAAATGAGAAAAAAAAAATAAGCTAAAACAATATATTAATGTTATTGATAAGAAGGGACACACAGCATCTCTCCACTCCCTGAAGGATGAATATTTTGTTCTCTCTCTCTCACATTCTAAACCTGGAGATTTCTGTTTAATATCAATAAGATTTAATTTCAAGGAAAATGAAAAGCTTATCATAGAAAATTCTAAGCAGTCTTTAGCGAATCATGCAGTAAAAGCAGCATGCATGTAGGAGGATTGGGAGGCATCTGTGTGGACTTTTAGATGCGAGGTATTAATTTCACACACAAAGTACTTGTGGTCAGATATTTTCATAACTCTAGTGAGACCAAGGTAATTAAAATCATTTTCATTTAGGAGGAGGGATTTCTGTAAAAATTCTTAGTCCAGGCCAGCAGGGAAACTGTCAAGTTCAGCCACTTTTTTATCTGACAATAACCAATCCCACATAGTGATGAAACAATAATGTATGATTGTGGACTAAGACAGTGAGGAGACCTTTCCTTACCCTAAACTTTTATTGACTGGCTTAGTGTGGCGTAGTGTTTACAACCTTAATTTACGCTTACATTGTGATTTTTGTACTGTAAGCTTAGATATTCTTGTTGTCTTCAGAATTATTATACTCTTTTGAATCCTATGGAGTCCTGACCTGAAAAATAACTTGTGAAAAAGATTGTCTTAAGCTAATGATGAACTGCATAGAAATTTCCGTATTACTCATTTGAAAGTGATTTCCTCTCAGTTTTATACAATGTCACATCAAGACAGGAGAAGCTACTTTTGTTTAATGTCCCTAGATCATAAAGTATTTTGAACACTTCTTTACTTTTCATTGTCTCTTCTCTGCTCCTATCATTCTTCTTTAAATGCTGCTTTATTTTTATAATTACAGAGGATGCTCTAAAAATAATACCACCTATTTACTTCCATCAAAACTACACCAAAGAGCACAAGAACGATATTTGATAGAATAAATTCTCAGCTACAAAAGACTGGTTTTCAACAGTCACCACCATTAGCTATGCATTTTCACCAGCAAAGAACAAGAGCCTGCATACCACACTTCGAGGTGACGCCCTGTCGCTGTTGCCACTGCTGAAACGCACCACCTACCGCCTCACTGTGCTCACATCCATTACTTGGTCTCCATCAATGTTCAGCAAGCGTCAATGAATGTCAATGAATGCCATTTTTTTCTGTATGGAGGAATTCAGTTCCACACCTTTGCTTCATCCGCACTTCCATGTCAGACGCCATTGTGTCAGAGTGCCCCTCTGCTGCCATCTGTCACATGGCAACAAAATGGAATGGAACATTGGTGGAAAAGTTCAACCTCTACTGCCATCCCACCAACATCCACCTCTGATGTCATGGACCAACATAATGAAATAGGAGACATTATTTTTGGAGTAGCCCTCGTATGTATATATGAATGTATATGTGCACATTCAACTGTGAATGTAACATAAAAATCTATATGAGTTGCAAAGAATTATAAAAATAAGGAACTTGCTTCATTTAATTAAAGGCAAAATAGTTTTCTTTCTCACTATGTCGATTGTCAGTTTTATAAAATGTCACATTTAGTGTTATCATCTGCTTTTGGAGAAAAAATAGTTTCTATATTCTTAAAAGTATTTAGGCAAGTTTTAGGTCAAATTGTGTCAATCACTGAGCACAAACATTTTCATGATGCATTGTTTTTGATGAGAATTGACTGCAAAAATCAAATTGCATTTGTGCTGTTGATTTCCAATGTAAAATTTAGATATTCTTTCAAGGTATAGGAAGAATAGGGCCATTACAAAAACTGGGACTACAAATAAAATGAAGATCTTGTGAAAATAATAAATTAACTGCAATTGTTCATATTTCATACAGGCCTATATTTTCAGAGAGAAGAATCAACTTATATCAATATATCAACGTAGCTGTTGGGTCCAACTCCTTGCTGTGTATATGGAATTCATTATTGGTTGCTTTAACTGTCAAAACTGTAAGGAGATTTATGTTATGATGTAATTCGGCTGCTGTCGTCTTTCTTGAAGATGTTATTTTCCAAAATAAAACCGCTTTAAAAAATGCAATTACTAACACTGAGAGCATGTTGAATCACTAAAGGATCCCTTTTCTAAACAGTATCCAACGACAAAATGTCATTAGAATGGGCTTGTGACTCTGTATGGCAGTAGGGGTTGGTACGTGTGGGTTGTGACTATGAATGACAGCAATTTATTGTTAAATATTATATATATTCATATGTGTTTATATGTATATATGCATGTATAATTTATTCAAAAAATCTGACAACATTAAGTTGATAAATTTTTGGATACAATTTACTTTGCAAACTTGAGTGACAGCACAGACTTGTAAAGAAGATCTGATGAAGCAGTAACTGGTGTGCTACAATGAAGATTTAAACTCTACCTCAGACAAAGCTGAATCAAATAACTTCAGTTTATTTAAGGCTTATTGTCTAGGAAGACATTAAGTTTAAATCTGAAGGTATAACAAAATGAACGTTTAAATGTTGCCATGGATTTTTGTTTCAATGATCAGTATCTGTAAATGGGAAAAATCTGTGATTTTGGGATGGGTATGACAGAATACAGTGAAGGTTTATTGATGAATTGGTTGCAGATCCCCAGTTCTTACCCCAAGACATATTTTATTGACAAAAGTCCTCACATTATAATTTTTTGCCTATTGTTTAACATTTAGAATACTTATGCTGTGAGTCTAAGAAAGAATACGCCCTTAAGTACTGAATGAACAGTAACAACGCTGGACCAAAAGTGCTTACAATTTGAAAGGGCTCGCTATCTAAAAGTTTAGCTGAGAAACCAAAGTAATGAAAATGAAGAGCTAAGAAAAAATAATCTCATTCAATCAATTGAAAGAGAAATAATTTGAGATAGCATTCACTGGAAAAAAAAATCATTACAAAACAATGTCGTCTAGAAGAAATTTTAAATTCAGACATGCATAGACTAGATTCACTGATCTCAGCAAGAGTTGTCTGACTATTGCAGAGAGCGGAGTTCATCTGTAACAATTTAGGCAGAGCTCCTTAGTGATGCTTTGTGTGTTATGCAAAGCTTACATTATTCCTGGGCTGACAAAAATAACAGACAAGATCTTTACACACATTGCTATCCTCCTTGGCTTTTTGCCATTACACCCATTACTGAAACAAGTTGTCCAATCTTCTTTATAAAGATGAGGTCATGTCTTGTCATGAGGTTCAGGGGCTAATTTCCTGAGTGAATCAGAAATGTATAGATCACTTAAGACATGTTCCAACATCTAGAGAAATCAGAAGGACTTTGTAATGAATGTTGGATCAAGCCCTGTATCTTGTACAAGTTAAAAATATAAATACACCTTATATGACAGCATTGTTAAGAGCAAAAATAAATGCCTTACCTACTGAGTTATTGCAAGTAGAGAATGTAAGATGGTGCATAAGGAGAACAGAAATCAGAACAGAAAATATTTACTAATTTTATGATATAGGCAAAAGCATTATGTTTTGCCCTCTATGACTGTTTACACTTGCCAACGTTCAAAATAATTTTCAAGTTTTCAAATTAAAAAATGGGTTAAAACAAAAATATTAAAAACAAAACAAAATCAGGACCCAAAGTGTTGAATATATATGAAAGATTGAAAATCACGGAATCACAGAATCATAGGATCATAAGGATGGGAAGGGATCTCTGGAGATCATCTGCTAAAGCATGTTCCCTAGATTAGGTTACACAGAAAAGCATTTCGAGAAGGCGACTCCACAACCTCTCTGGGCAGCCTGTTCCAGTGCTCTGTCACCCTCAATAGAAACAATTTTTTCCTCATGTTTGTATGGAACTTCCTGCATTCCAGTTTGTGCCTATTGCCCCACGTCCTGTTGCTGGGCACCTCTGAAAAGAGCCTGGTACCACCCTCTTGACTCCTGCCCTTTAGATATCTATAAGCATTTATAGGAATATCCCTCTCAGTCTTCTCTTCTCCAGGCTCCAGGTCTCTTAGCCTTTCCTCACAAGGGAGATGCTCCAGGCCCCCAATCATCTTTGTGGCCCACTGCTGGACTCTGTAGAAGTTTCCTGTCTTTCTTGACCCGGGGAGCCCAGAACTGGGCACAGTACTCCAGATGTGGCCTCACCAGGGCAGAGTAGAAGAGGAGGTTAACCTCCCTCTACCTGCTGGTCATGCTGTTTTCAATGCACCCCAGAATACCATTGGCCTTCTTGGCCACGAGGGCACACTGCTGGATTATGGCCAACCTGTTGTCCACCAGAACACCCAGTTCCTTTTCCGCAGGGCTCCTTTCCAGCAGGTTAACCACTAACCTGTACTTACGCATGTGGTTATTCCTTCCCAAGTGTAAACTCTGCACTTGCCGTTGCTGAACCTCATAAGGCTCCTCTCCACATAACTCTCCTATTAAAAACTCTGCCCTCTTCTAATAAAATGATTCTTGTTTCCAATTTTAGCAAGACAAAAACCTTAACCTACACATAATATTTAAATAAACAGGAATTAAATATTGTGTAACATTTTCTGTATCAAAGAATTCAATATAACCCTGTGACAAGATTCAGAAATTTACCTTATATTCCTAACATAGGAACAAATAATGGTAACAGTAACAGACTGAAATAAGTGCTCTGGAAGGGGGACATTAAAAAGTTTCCCAGAGAAACTCGGAAGATGGTAGTTATTTGAATTTAGAACTTGAAGCCTGAGTTAGTAACTCAAACTTGAAATTGAAATTGCATTTTTTTTTTTTAATGGCATGTAACAACCTATAATGATAATCATAGAATCATGGGAAGCCTTAGGTAGGAAGAAGCCTTAAAGATCACCTAGTTCCAATCTCCGTGCTGTGGGCATGGTTGCCACCCACTAGTTCAGGCTGCTCAGGGCTCCATGCAACCTGGCCTTGAATGACTCCAGAGATGGGGCATCCACAGCTTCTTCGGGCAGCCTGTGCCAGTGCCTCATCACCCTCTGAGTAAACAATTTCTTCCTAACATCTAACTCAAATCTCTCCTCTTTTAGTTTAAAACCATTCCCCTTTGTCCTTTCACTATCAGACTGTGAAAAAAGTCAGTCCCCCCTCCTGCATATAAGCTCTGCTCAAGTACTGGAAGGCCACAACGAGGTCATGAGGTCTCCTTGCAGCCTTCTCTTCTCCAAGCTAAACAAGTCGAGCTCCCTTAGCCTCTCTTCATAAGTGAGGTGCTCTAGTGCTCTGAGGATCTTCGTGATCATCTCCTCTGGACCAGCTCCAACAAATCCATATCTTTTTAGTGCTGGGGGCCCAGGCTTGGACACAGTACTCCAGACGGGGCCTCACAAAGGCAGAGTAGAGGGGGACAATCACTTCCCTATCCCTGCTGGCCACCCCTCTTCTGATGCAGCCCAGGACACTGTCAGCCTTTTGGGATGCAAGCACACACTGTTGGCTCATATCCAGCTTTCTGTTTATCAAGACCCTCTTTAATTTAAAATACATAAATAATTACAATTAAACTCTTAATGAGTATATACATATCCATATCCATATCCAAAATGCATATGTAAATATATATGGTTTTTTTCATTTTCATAAATTGAACATGACAACAAGAGAAATGGCTGTCAGTATAAATGAGGATGTGATTCTATGTTTTCCAGTTGCACAGAATGGATTGCTACTTTAATGTTATATTTGACATACCGGGCAGACCAAAATGCACAGGGGCACACAGTTAAATTATTCTCCAAGGAAGGAGTACACGCATGGATCAAACCTCAGAGAAGCACCTCAGGTCAAAATTCTTAGCCTACATGGAGAATGTAAAGCTCTACTGTTTCTGTGATGCTGCTCTGCACTTGCACTCAGGGCAGGATTTAAGAGAAAATGACAGTCCTTCAAAGATTTTGCCTTACTTTTTAGGTTTCTTTCTTTCGGCATTCTGCTATAAACAATATAACCCATAACCTTCTCTCCCTTCTGATGAAGCAGATGAAAGACATTTCTTGTTGGAATGACTGGATTCACAAAAATCAATTATATCTAGGAAGAATAAGTAAAAAGGTTTGATTTCCAGAGGTGTTAATCTTTATTGCATCATTTTTGTCTGTAAATATTTACATATGAACTTCTGACACAGACAGTGGAATTTGGAAGAAAATCAATATTGACTTATGGTCTATAAACTACTCTATTGGATATGATAATAGATCTAGAGAACCTGATGTCCACAGTCTTGTGAGATCTTCTACATTGTCATGTGGTGAATATAAATCTCACTGGGTACTTTCAATTTATATTCAGTCAGTCTGAGCATCACGTGCATTCAATTTATATTCAGCACAGTCAAAAAAAAATAAAAGTGAAAGAGAATGAAATCTTTAAGTTATATGTCTGCTTCTCTAGACTTGTGATACTCAAGACTTGTAAATGCCCTCCTGTGTAATCGAGGGCAGCCTAAAGTCTCACCTACTTTCAATTACACAAACTTCAGGACTGTCAAGAAGTCAGGCAGCATCAAAATTCCTGACCTGTTTCTTCATGCCAGAGTAGTTGATAGAAAGGTTGGGAACCAGATAAGAAAGGCCACACAGGGAAAAAAAAAAAAAAAAAAGGGAAGATGGGGATGAGTCAAGCCCTTGAGGAAAGACTGGAAGCTTCATGCATTCAAAATGCACAGTAATGTTAAGGAGTAGCCCTACATCTCATATTTCATTTGATAAACACTGAAATACCTACTGTAAAGCAGACTTGATGGTTTATGAGTATATACTGATATACTGTTCTTCGCTCTGATAAAAATGTGATTCCTTGAAACAAGGGGGTATTTACATAGCATAGCACAGTACTCGTGAAAAGAACAATTCCACAAGTAAAATTTTAAGGACAATTCATGTGAAGCAGATTTTAAAAGTGAAGAAAAGTAGAGAGACAGGATGTAACTTCCAAGAAATCTGTTTGACCTTGCTTCCCCCATTACCTGTAGTAGTTGCAATAAGGAAACTGAATTATTTTACTAAAGCTTTTTGCTTTATATTATCCATTTTGCAAAGTAATAACCTGTGGTCATTTGTGTGACTTTCATTGTGAAACTCATTGGGTGTCAGTCTCTCCTGGAACACTGACCACTATTTTTCACTTTAGCATTTTCCAGGTGTTTGTTGCTAGTTCACAATCCTACATGACACTAACAATATGCATTGTTTTTTAGCTCTCCTATGGTTTGTATGTTATTTTTGATGTAATAGTGCGTAATTTTTATGAAAATACATTGAATTGTACTTGTGTTGCTTCAAGTGCCAAGCTAACAAGCAGGTTTTGTTGCAAGTACTTGAAAATAAAAGCAAATTTCATCTTTTTTCATATCAAGGTTTGTACCTATTTAAATACAGATGAAGCAAGAAATGAGTTTTGTGAGATAATTTTCCTGATTTTTTGGAATCTTCATGAGAGACTGGGATTGAAATTTGAACAATCTACAGTAAAGATGTCACTGAAAATTAACAGAAAAAAGAATCTTTCTATTACCTGGAAGATGCTGCCTCAAGAAAAAATGTTGATTGTCTCATTTAAGTAATTCCACACCAAACAGAAAACACTGTGGCAATTGCAGTTGCTGTTTCTTTTGCTTCTACAGACCACCACTCCATTTGTCCCCCATCTCACCAAAAAACCTGACATGGTGAAGGATGGAGTTTCTTTAGCTGAGCAACCTGCTTGATAGGACAAGTTTAATGATTCTTTATTGAACTGGAATACATATATCGCAGTAATTGATGTGAGTGGTATTACACATATTTCAATGATACCTGAAGTGCTCCATGTAATATGAGTGACTTGTTTCAACTACTGATGTGAAATGAAGAAATTCCCTGTATCACCTTTAATAACTGGAATGCATTCCAGCAAACATCTGCCTGACTATGTCTACCCACATTTAATGGAAAAATGATGTCATTTCTCCCCAGACTTTTCGCTTGAACCTATGTGAGGTCAAGAAATTTCAAGGATTGTTGAAATTAACCATCAATTAACCATCAATAAAAATACTAAAACTGATAAGATCTTTTAAAAATTACTCTCCCACAAGGATATCCAGTAATTTCCAGTAATGAAGTTTGAAGTAGTACTAGCAGTTACCCTCCTAGCTTGAATGGTAAATTATCACACCCTCTCTGTGGAGCAACTGATGAACAGTTAATGCTTTTAGATATAAATGTTTGCAATTAAGTCAAATAATAACAGTCTCCTGCCTTTTTAGCAAAAAAGCTGGTGTACAATAAGCAACATTTTATCTTTGTACATAAAACAGTACTTTCTGAATGTGCCATATATTTTTTCTCACTCTAGAGCTTTTTAAAATTCACTTGATGATTCAGCCATTTACATTCCTAGGCAAATTTCACACTTCTGCAGTATTGAGCAAATTTAAGGACTAAATTCTTTTTCATTCAAAACTTCCCTCTCTTTCTCTCTCTCTCTCTCTCTCTCTCTTTTTTTTTTTTTTTTTGTATTTAACTTAATTTCAGTTTTTAAAGACTGTCAGGGTTTAGAGAACAGTTCATGTGTGGAAATTTTTCATAGTCCTATTATATAGACTAAATTTTTATACTGAGCAATTCAGCTATGGTTCTTTCTGTTTATCAGTAGCTGACTTCAAATCAGCTTCAATATGTGAAATGTACATGCTCAAATATATGTGCATATATAGGATGTATTAATTACGATTTAAATTTAGAAAATATATATTCATTTATGTTCTTGATCAATAAAAATTTCATTTAATATCTTACATCCTTTTATTCTTTCTTTCCTTATAGAAATGCACATTCTCTCCACCAGTACTAAGTATTGGAGTCTGTCTAATAACTGTCTGAGAGATAGTTTCAAATTAATTTTCTGGTAAATCCAGAAGTACTAATTTCTGCTGCTAAATTGCTTGTTCATGAACATTTTGTACATACATAAGTTTTAACATCATACTTCCAGACAAGCAAACATAGCATCAGGAAAGGAATATCCAATTTATTATCCTTTCGGAAGGTGATTTTAAGATCCGTTTTTATAGGTTAGATTTGAAGAGCATTGGAAGTCACTTATGCAATATTTCACTGTGGAAATAAAACCAGAAATAATTAAAACTTTTCTGAAGTTAAACTCATATAGAAATACCTAATTATTGGCATACCAATATTAGTCAGCTTTCCAGTGAAAGGGCAGGTGAGACTGCTGAGGGTAGCTTTAAAATATGTTCTAGTCATCTGTGTAGGTTTCATTTGAACATGTACTATTAATTTTGCTATTCAATAAAAAAATGAGAATTATTACTATAGCAACTGCAGAAACACATATGGTACAGAGCACATTGCCTGCAAGACACAGAAGAGTTCCTTGCAGAAATTAATTACTCTCCATTGTATTTGAGTTGATTTACAGTACTCTCTTAAATTTGAGAAGAAAAATCAAGTTTTAGTTTTTATGAACAGACACTGTTTTCTGTTTCTAACTATATTTATATATTAACTGATCTGGGTCCATTACAGTTGTTACTATTACACTTTTTGCTGAGTTTTTTTATAGAGCTTTTAGGCTTACCTCTAGAGAAAGATGGATCAATTCTTCCCCAAACTGATTTTAGAGAGAGGAGAAACCTCCTTCAAGAAGTTTTGGGATTCATTACCAGGAACGTATTTTCCTAATAACTTTTTGTTAAAGTCCTATTTACACTCTGAAACCAGAAGAATTTTTATTCCTTCTAAAATTCTCTCCTTTCTAATCTAGATCTAATACTGCTGAAGTCACAGGAGATCCATTTGATTCAATTGGTACAGGGTCAAACACTTACTATCCTCACTGTTATACATTGGTATATACTTATTATCTGAGTAAATGTTAAATCCTGTTTTCAGTACAACGATACCTTGAGGCAATGAGTTCCCAAAGCTACTCACATGGATGTACTTCCTTTTAGCAGCCATAAAGTTGGTGCATTTCAGTTTCCCTGAATGTCTTGTGTTACAAATGAAGGTAAAGAGCCACACCTGCTTTAATTCTTCTCTGCAATACACTAATTTGTCCACCTTTTTGTTGTCCAGTCCTATTTGTCCTCTTTTTTAAGTAAACAGTTTGACTCTTTCCGGTCATAGAGAAACAAAATTTTGAGAGCCTTTTCCTTCTATTGAAAGGAATATTGAATGAGTTTGTTCTCAGTTTAATAGTTTTTTGTGGTTTTCTTTTTATGTTGCATATAATTTGATTTTAAAATGTGTTAATTTAATTGTTTTGGGAAAGATACCAAATGATTCTGTTTTATAGGAATGTTTTATGCCAACGAAGCTTCATAATATATGAGAGAAAAATTTATGTAGACAAAAGACTTTGGAGTATAGAAGCAGACAAATAAATTAGAAGGAGTTGTGGATAGATTTATGTATTTTATGTATTTTAATTGCATTGGACTTTCATTTTTCTGTAATTGCACTTTAATAGCATATATTTTTCAAAATTTAAAAAATTAGTTAAAACTGCATTGTACTAGATGAAATAATTGCAGACACTGCAGATGTTTTAAACAGGTCATGTGTGGAAAAATTTCATATTCCTATTACATAAGGCATTTTAAAATTGCACTTGAGTAATTCTGCCTGCAATCAGCAAAGATCCTGTAAGATTGTTTGCTATTCATCAAAGAAACTAAAGACAAAACCTGTGAACTAAAAGTGGCTATACATTTTGCCTTCAGGGAAGACTCCTGAGGCTCAGAACTTTCACAAATCACATAACTTACATGTCTCCATCTAAATCTAGGAGATCAACTGAAGGAATCTTGCTTTCAGATAGGACTGTTGCTGTTTGTTACTTTCTGATCCATTTTCATATGGTACTTGTCTGAATTTTAAGTCCTTTTAAGTCCTATATAACATGTCATGCTGTTACAGTTAATTTCTGTAACCTAAGATTAGACATCATTTTAGAAAAAATCGGTTCATAATTGCAACTATCTAGCAGGCTGCTAACGCTGCATCCATCAATATTACAATAAATATTATTTTAATGGTCAGAAGCCACATCAAAGGTGTAGACTCATTCTACATAAAGCATCAACATTCTGCATTTATCATTGAAAGATTTGTCATTGAATCTAAAAATAGAAGTAAATGTGGTCAAAGTAAAATAATGTAAACAAGATGAAAACAGCATCTGTGCCTGAAATCTACTGCTGTATATCTATGGGCTTGACTATACCATCAATGTTTAAACTAAACTTAATGAGTTCTTTAGAAGAGTATCTCATAAGCAAGATATTACAGTAGAGCTCTTCATGTTTGACTTTTACTTTTTCCCTTGCACACATTTTCCTTTTCATAGTCCAGGCTGTGTTTATTAGTATGTAGGTTATTTTCTTTGCTCTCGTAAACTGGTGAACCATTGTTTACTAACATTCAGTATTGGTGAACCAATAAGCTGCTTATAGGCCATTGCTAATGAGAAACAATTATTTGAAATTTTAGATTTTGAGATGCTTATTTTGAGACAGCTCAGTGTAATAAAGCATATGAAGCTATCAAGTTTCTCACAGCCCAGCTGTGTACCTTTCGAGACTGGCACAAAGGTAGCACAAAACATAGCTGATACTTACAGCTAGATAAATATGAAAACTATAAAGTGGAGTGAGAAACATCCATGATTCAGAATATACAACAGTGAAATGAATTTGCCATTTCTATCTGTTTCTACTTATGGAAACCTCTCCCTTGGCTTTAATAATGGAAATGGATAGTAGGGCACAGAGCAAATGTTCCAAATATCTGCATTTTTAAAGATGAGATATCAATACATTACACTTTCCAAGCCTAAACATAAAAGAGTAATGTGCAGTATACTCTAGCTTAATATATAATAAATAGTAACAGCAATACCATTTAGAACTTTTATAGCACTTTTCAGCTGGAAATCTCAAAGCATCTTACACAAGGGGGATAGTAAAGTAGCTCTGGCATCAAAGAGCCTTTCAAACTCACATCATCCATTTGATGAGAGCAAAGAACACAAAATCTGTATAATATGTTCATCCCACAGGCAAACTCACAGCTAGATTTTGCATTAGCACTATGTATTGTGTTTATTTTAGCAACAGTCTAGAAGGAGAACTGCAGCATTGAATCTACGAAGTCATGCAAAACAGAAGGGCTAAAAGTTAGCATACAGCCTTCCCCCAAAAAGCAGAAACAGAATTCTAGGCATGTAGCACACGTGTGAGAGCACTTTGAATACCAGTCACACAAATATCTCCACAGACTGATGGGAGATGAGGACTGGGACTAGGGCTTAACTCCTACCACTGTCTTATAAAAGAATGGAGCAAGGAACAAATCATCAAAATCATTATCTTCACAGATGATGTTTTCTGTAGAAGGTCAAACTAAGAAGAAAGAATGTTTGATTAAAAAAAAGAACAACAAAACAACACTAGAAACAACAGCAGTTTTTGCAATAGAAAATTTTAAAAACAAAACACACTTTTAAAAAATAAATATAATTCTAGTCTACCTCACAATTATTTATTTTAAAACAAAAATATTCTTTGAAAATTAATTGAATTTTTTCAATGCATTTAGTAACAGTTGTCAGGGACAAGGACAAAGAGAGCAAATATAGTACCAGGCATATTGTTGTGGATACTAGTGCAGACAAATGATTATTTTATATTTATGTTACAAATTCTTTCTGAATATTTGTATTACTAGTGTTTCTGTATCATGCCACTTAATGCTCCATCTGATGCCTACATAATTGTCCAATAAAAGTAAACAGTCAGGAAAGATCACCTATAATTCTACTCTTGTTTCTCTAAAAAGAGAAAAAAAGGCTACATTCCTACTTTCTAACAAATTCTGACACATTTTTGTATAATTTTCAGTTGATCTCTCACTTGAAATGCTGTTAGACAGTAGATTATATAGCAATGCTTCTTTGATCTCCTACATTTAACTGAGGACACCAACAAGATCTTTTGCGTTTAGAGGACGAGTCAGTGAGTCAAAAGCAATGTTTCATGTAAAGCCTGACAAATTATTTTTTTTCCCTAGTTTTTACTTTAAATGGCAGACCAAGTCGTACCTTTGTTGTTTTAACACTGTCAGCTTCTGTCTCAGACTTTTAAAAACTCATATTAATACAAAAATGAGAACCTTCATTCCTTTCCTAGAATGAATAGTCTTGAATCTTTGTTGTTTCAGGTGGAAGCTGGTAGATGTGAGAGTCTATATGTATTGAAACCTCTATACCTAATATGGGAGTAAGCTATACATTTTGTCGTTATTAAAGTGAAATTAATTCCTATTTCAGAAACTGATTTTCTGAATACCTAATGCTTAAAAGGCCAGGATCTGTAAATCAAGGATTTCTGAAGAACTAGTGCAGTGGAAGCGAAGTCTTTTCCTGTACTAATCACCTGCAAACTACTCCATACTCTAGCATAGTTCTTTTTACTTCAGTTAAAAATGAAATCAAGAATGGCCTTCTGAGATGAAAAAAATGATGCATTTAAATTGAATTCCAACTGAAAAATCTATATACTATCAAACTTTCTTTTAGGATTTGATTGTATTATATTCTTTAATTTGTAGAAAGGCCTAAGATTAATTAAGGAACTACTTTTCATTACCACTACTTAGAATCTTGGGAGTAGATCTCTATAATGTTTTATACAGTGATGCATGCTCACACCAAGCGAGTGATGTACATGAAAAGTGAAAAAATAGACCTTATTTGCAGCAGATGGATCTATGTCACAGATAGAAGTCCTGGGAAAATAAAGCAAGATACACTGTAAAGTCACCCTTTCATTGTGAATTTTTTCACTTGTGCAACAACTCTAAGTGTTTTGCTGTAACTTGAGAGCTATTTTAAATGATTGACTGCA
Source organism: Penelope pileata (assembly GCA_013396635.1). Taxonomy (NCBI): domain Eukaryota; kingdom Metazoa; phylum Chordata; class Aves; order Galliformes; family Cracidae; genus Penelope; species Penelope pileata. Next base: position 263,778 of record WBMW01002666.1, read on the forward strand.
AAAGTGAATGGCATATGCTTAAAGTGAGTGACTGATTGACTAGGTAATTAGTAAAGTCTATTTCCCTTTAAGCTTTGAGCTATTATTGTGCAATCATTTTGGCTGCACTGTATTGCTCTTCTTGCATGCAAACACATTTTTCAGAAAAAAAATTAAAAACTTAGAGGATCATCAGACAACCTTCTGTAATGTCCTCCCTGTACTATCACTCTTTTAAAAAGAGCAATATGGCCACATTCTTCAAAAACAGAATTTAACTCCTGAAGTTGTGTTGTTGATTCAGCAATTGTTCCTGCTAAAGTGAAAGGCCTTAGTGGTTTTCTGGGCTATTTAGAAATTGACCTTTTTTGTCCAGTAATCATCAAACCTGATTGATGGGTTGTATTTTCATCTTGCCTGTTGCTAATAAGCTTCTTTGTATTCGTCTATTTGGAATGATTAGAACTTTAAAGAAGGTTAATTTAAAAGGTTGCCTTATCAAACATTTTGCGATCGACTAAAATCTGTAGACAGCCAATTATGCTCAATTTACGTGGCTGCCTACCTGCTGTCCTGTGATTGCCTATAAGCTTTTGTCTGAAATGTCTAATTGCCTCCTTTTATTTTTTTGTTTTTTTGCAAAATCATATTTTCATGGCAATACTTGACTCCTGAATATCTTTGATTCTAACTTAAATCACAGAAGATCTCACGGGTAAAATACTGGACTGATAAGTTTAAAAAAAAAAAAAAAAAAAGATGATATAAAAAAGATGATATGTAATGTGGTCAAGTGTTCACTCACATTTTTAATTTTTGGGTAAGAAAACAAACCATCATTTATAGCTATTTGATCATCAGTGAAGTCAGCTAGAAAAACTTCAAAAAAGTCCTGGATTAAATCCAAGAAGATTTCTTTTCACTATCTGAAGATCCATCAGTCTTTCACACCACTTAACTGAAATGTAGGCCAAATCAAAATAACTCAAGAAAAAGTTTACTATTGGTATAATTAATGCCCATAGAATTATCAGTAGTGGCAACCGTCATGAGTTTCAGGCTAAAAATCAAAAGTCATTGGGCAACATAATAACGTGCTCAGTTGTTGCTTCTAGGACTGGAAACCAAACCTGTAAGTAATGAGATAAAGGTGAAGTTTGGCTACCACATTACTTGTATGCAAAGATCACCATCTTGCACACGATAGTGACTTGTCATAATCCAGGACAATAATAAGAGATAAAAAACATTTTGTGAGTGTATTGCAAAATGAAAGAATTAAAAAGTAGTATATACTTGTTTAAAACATTTGATAGATTCAAAGTCCTAAGAAGAAAGACATCATCTGACTTCCTTTTTATTGAAGTATACAGAATCTTCTTGTACTACATCTCAGCCTGCCTAAAGCAATTCACTAATGCTGTTTCAATAGCATTGACAATGTGGACAGAATGTGAGATACAGCTTGGTGTGTTTCAATCATTAATAAAGGCAAGCATGGAAAGAAATCTCTCTGAGAAAGCACTGTAACATTGTGTAACAAATTAGTGCAAGGTGTGAAGAAACGTGGAACTTCATCTGCAATCTAGAGATGCAAACTTAATCACCTAAGCTGGATTCTTTTTTTAATAAATAGTGTTCATGATTTTATGAATTGCCAGAAGATTTAAAAATGCAGTGGCTTGATTCACAAAAAAAACCCTTGACTTTAAAACAATAAGAAAAATCTGTTATTAAAATACAGAATGGCTCTATAGAGCACTACTATAACTGCAGAAAATTCTTTTTCTACTGCTAACTGTATTTGATTTTTTAAAATTTTTTATTTCCTGTTCTATATTTACTTAAGAAATGAAAAAGAAATGGAGATGGAGACTTATTATAATTGTGTACTGAATTCTACAAGATTTATCTGTAAGAAAATGAAAACTTAACATACCACAACTTCACTGTAATGTCTGTGTGATGATTCAATGATTGTTTCAAAGAGTAAAGTATTCTGATGGCTCAATTACAATTGTAATTTCCAATAATCCATAAATATTCTTGGAGGATACAGACACGAATAGCTCTGCTAAACTTCCACATGGAAATCAAACATCTGACATAAAATGAGTAAATAACTGATTTTGTCTTTGAAAAAGAATCTTAATAATTGTTGCATGCAGGAAAGTCGAGTGAAATGGAGTTCACCATGTCAGAAGATTCTGGAAGCTTAATTTTATTTCAAATTTTGAGTTTTGCCATCTTTGACAGTAAATTATAAATTTTATTTCATAAATACAAAATTGATACGAATGAATATAAACAGGATGCTTCATAAAGAAGAAAAATACATGAAATAGCTATAGCTCAGAGATTTTGGTGCGGAGAGGTGTCAAATTTGTATGCAGTCAAAAATCTAGTCTTAGGGCAATCAGCATACTCTGCAAACCCAGATAAAATTATAAAATAATTTTAACCAAAGAAGTGGAGGAAAAATAGCAGTGTCAAGAGACTGAGTCTGAACATTTTTTAAATGAGCATTTTTTTAAGTCACACTCAAAATGAGTCTGACTTAAAATGATGGAGTTACAGCAACAGTGGATAAAGGGAGAGCAACTGACGTCATCTACCTGGACTTGTGCAAGGCGTTTGATACTGTCTTGTATGACATCCTGGTTGATAAATTGGATAAATATGGGTTTGATGGACGAACCACACGCTGGATAAGGAACTGGTTGGATGGCCACGCTCAGAGAGTTGTGGTCAATGGCTCAATGTCCCAGTGGAGACCAGTGACAAGTGGTGTTCCTCAGGGATCGGTACTGGGACTGGTACTGTTTAACATCTTTGTCGGCGACATGGGCAGTGGGATCGAATGCACCCTCGGCAAGGTTGCAGATGATGCCAAGCTGTGTGGTGTAGTTGACACGCCAGAGGGAAGGGATGCCATCCAGAGGGACCTGGATAGGCTTGAGAGGCGGGCCCGTGCCAACCTCATGAAGTTCAACAAAGCCAAGTGCAAGGTCATGCACCTGGGTCGGGGCAATCCCAAGCACACATACAGGCTGGGCAGGCTTGAGAGTAGCCCTGAGGAGAAGGATTTGGGGGTGTCTGTTGATGAGAAACTCAACATGAGCCGGCAGTGTGCACTTGCAGCCCAGAAGGCCAACCGCATCCTGGGCTGCATCAAGAGAAGCGTGGCCAGCAGGTCGAGGGAGGTGATTCTGCCCCTCTACTCTGCTCTCGTGAGACCTCACCTGGAGTATTGTGTCCAGTTCTGGGGCCCCCAACACAAGAAGGATGTGGAGCTGTTGGAGCGGGTCCAGAGGAGGGCCACGAGGATGATCAGAGGGCTGGAGCACCTCCCCTACGAGGACAGGCTGAGAGAGTTGGGACTCTTCAGCCTGCAGAAGAGAAGGCTGCGGGGGGACCTGATAGCAGCCTTCCAGGACCTGAAGGGGCCTACAGGAAAGCTGGGGAGGGAATTTTTACAAGGATAGGTAATGACAGGACAAGGGGTAACAGTTATAAACTGAAAGAGGGTGGATTTAGACTAGATCTAAGGAGGAAATTCTTCCCTGTGAGGGTGGTGAGACACTGGCACAGGTTGCCCAGAGAAGTTGTGGATGTCCCCTCCCTGGAAGTATTCAAAGCCAGGCTGGATGGGGCTTTGGGCAACCTGGTCTAGTGGGAGGTGTCCTTGCCCATGGCAGGGGGGTTGGAACAAGATGATCTCTAAGGTCCCTTCCAACCTGAACCTTTCTATGATTCTATGATTCTATGATTCCATGAGTCAAGAAAAAATATGTAAAACTGAGAAAGGTCAGCTGATTTCTTCCATTGCAGCTCCATGGTCAGGGAACTCACATAGGTGATAGGAGAGCCATGATGCAGTATACACACAGACAGGAAAATTCTTGAAAGCAAAATTCAACAACACAAATGGGATCTCCAAGTCATACTTAAATTTACTAAAAACTAAATTATAGATATGAGCTAACTTGAAAGGAAAATATCATTTAACTTATTTCAGTTAGATAACAGAACAGAAAGCTGTGTTCTCTGAATAGCTCCTTTGAGAATCTTTCAAAGCTGTGAAACCAGTTCATCAGGCAGCAGCTTTAAGGGTCACAGTCCAGCATATTCAATGATAGAAGGCACAGCTGGTGTGCCAGAAATATTCCTCCTCAAATACACTACCCACATTCTTCCACAAGCACAATTTAGCTCCCTGAATGCAATTACAAGTTTTAAACATTTTTATACTGCCAAATCAAAAATAAAATCTATAGTGTGAAACTAAATAAGAGTATTACATTTCCGTATTTCCTTTGAGTTTTGCATTGTTAAGTAGACATTTTTTAAAATATACAGTAAGCTAAGTTAAGCTGGAAATAAAATCAAGCAAAGCCTCTGAGAACAGATCTTTCTTCAGTACTGCAGGACTTCCCTGTAAAATTCCTACATATTATAAAGCAGTTCCAAATTTTAAAAAGCAGTCAATATCATTATGTCTTGGTCATTTTCATAAAAGACTGAAATTAGCAAGGGAGCAGGAAAAAAGAAAACAACTCACACACACTCAAACATCACCATGTACATTACTATCTTGCCTATCTTTCTAACAAAAGAACATATAAATTTGTCTGAAAATTTATTCTCATTACTCACTGTGTAGTGAAACATAAATGTGATTTTTGAAATATTTCTACATAGTTTCGCAAAGAAGATTCTGTAAAAAATAGCTGGTAACATTTATCAGTTTATAACACCATTGCTATGATCAAATTGTTAATTACTCGTGGAATAAAAAAAAATATTCCAAAGTAATTTATCAAATCTTAGATTTAGATCAGAATTCCTTGCTTTATTGTAAAACAATAATAAATAAGATGAATTTAGCTAGCAAAATGGATAAATAGAAATGTTTTAGGAAGTCCTCTTATGCCTCAAAACACCAATGTATGGATGGATATAAAAAAAATTCAGATGTTCTCACTATTTTTTTCCAAAGGGATATTAACAATTTGTAGTTTATAGGATGAATTTAAAAACATTTTTCTCAATTGCTCCCTTCATGATGTAATTTGTAATTATAAGTAAAGGTTATAAAATTTTAACTGCTGTTAGTCACTGCTGCCAAGAAACACTTAAGAGTTTAAACAATACAGAAGACAGAGAAAGAATCAAAAGAAAAGTTTATTATAGCATTTTGGACAGACAGAGAAACAATATGCTGCCAAAATGTTAAACACAATGAAACTCTCACTTTTTTTATGAAGGAATACAAATGTAGCTACTAGAAATAAAGCTGAAATTTTGAAACTTTTTTTTCTGTAAATAAACCTTAACAAATAAAAAAAGCTACACCTGTGTCTGTGAGTGGACATTGTGCAGACACAGTGTACTTAATGCAGCAGACCGAAATCATTGGTTATGTTTAGTACAAAGAATGAGTGAGAGTTCCATCTTGAAGGCAATATCTTGATGGCCCTTTACGGCAACCTTAGTAAGAAGGGTCTTTATCAGTTGTTGACTTGATTGGAAATTTATGTCTCAAACTGAAGGCCATGATGCAGTCTTTATTTTAGAAACTTTACAAGTGGACTAATTAGAGTCATTTATACATGCATAAATATTTACGCATACATACCTTTACATCCTAATTCATTCTACTAATAAATTTTATTCTAATATAGTGATAATTATCTAGAAAGAAAGGATTATCACTGTTAGTATTTGGGTGTTTTATAAACCTTCCTGAAATTCGAAAGAAACATGGATAAGCAAACTTTTGTCTTTGCTTCTCCCTCACCTCTGCAACACACATCAGCTGATCAAGAATTGAGCACTCAGCTAAAATGGGAAGTACAAATCTGAATCTGGATCATCCAGGCTCCATAAGAGTAATTCACACCATTGTCACGTTAGACATTTGAGGATTTTTCGTCTTTTTGCCAAAAAGTCTATCACAGACTTAAGAAAAGTTCTTTGCAGCAGACACTTGATCTTCCCACTCATACTGTACTAATATTTCGTATTTAACTCAATTGGGTTACAATTACAGGAAAAAAATTTAAAGTAACTAACTGCATATAGACCAACACACAAATATGGACCTAATGCGCCTTCTGAATGTGCTTCCAATTAAAATCTGACATGACTTGGTGGCAGCTAAGCAAAAGAGCTAGCTGGATATCCTTCTGAAAGACATGCAGTAATTCAACTGGAAGCAAAGCATTCAATACAGGACATTTTATGGTCTGAATTACGCAGATCATATTGACCTCTATGATTTGACTTCACGATGTACCATATTATATGATTGTATGATTTAGAATGTATTATTTAAATATGTCCTAACTGAAAAAAAAATCTGTCATCATGGGAAAATAATGCAAGTTGTGTACTTTTATAGTGTGAAGCTATCACAAAGGTTAATTATATATTTGAATTGATGTCGCTATCATCTTTATGAGCTCAGCTACTGAAGGTAGCAGCAATGAGACTTGTGTCATAGGGAAGTCACTACACACATGTTCCTCTCCCAGTTAGCCTTTACTCCTAGATCATTTAGTTTTCTCTGCCACAGTCAATTATTGATAAGTTTAATAGCTGCATTGTGCATGACCAAAAGACTTTGCATCAATTTTTCTCATTACTCTACCCCATCTGAGTGGTCATCTTTTCTTCTGGGTTAAGCTCGAGTCCATTCCTGCTTCTGACAATCATGATTATTTATTGCATTATATTAAATTCACTGTGGCTGGCTGGGTAACAAATGGACAAACTGTAAGTTGGGGCCATAGGGGCTGGCAGTTGTCAGCACTGTGATAAGCTAGTGCTTTATCACCAGAAACTAAAGACTACTTAAATGATACTGACTATAGTTGTAGTCATAATTTATTGGCCTCAAGTGACTACTTGCTGTATGGTGGCCTGCCTTTTCTCAATTTCTGTTCTTCTGTAGTTGGCATTATAAAATCTCAGCAGTTCTCTTGCACAAAATCTTTATCTCTGTCGTATAAGAGAAGGCAAGAAAGGGTACACAGAAGAGAGCTGCAGAGGCTAATAATACATTGTGAAGTTTTATGTAAGGCCTTATGAGAAAAAAGCACCCTTCGGTCAAAACTGAATGAACATACCCGTCTTCAATGATATCTTCCCTCCTAATGTTTTTTTTAAAGATATTAGTTAAGCAAGCCATTTTGTTGCATTTGCATTTTGATTACACACTTAGGAAGATGCAAGAGACTGTTATCTTTTGTCTCAAAGCTTGCTGTGAGAACTCTTTTGTCTCAAAGTTTGCCCACCTGCCTGCTGCCCAAAGACTTGCAGACCAGGCGCAATGAGAGATAAGCATCCGCTAAACGGCCATCTCACCGCCTTTCAGACTGGCGCCTTGAGGGAGGCAACCACGGAAGGAGACGGGCAAGCCTGTCCGTGCCCGTTTGTGTGATACGTGACATACCTGGGTGCCCAGGGAGGCCATGCTGGCCGAAAAGGAGGATAAGAAGACCTCCTCCAAAGGGGGAAATGCTAGGATTTACCTGTGAGCTGCCTACGAGCTGCCTGGAGCTGCCTACTAGCTGCCTACGAGCTGCCTGGAGCTGCCTACCTGCTGCTGCCTGACAGATGCCTGGCTGGACCTGCTTGATACCTCCTGCTGCTTGAGACATGAGGTCCTGCTGCCCTGCTACCTGATGCCTGCTTGTTGCTCCTGCTTCCTGCCTGATGGCCCGATGCCTGACGATGCCTGCTGCCTGAAGCCTGCTCCTGCTTCTCCTGACGTTTGCTCCTGCTTCACCTGGTGCCTGCTGCCTGATACCTGACAGCCTGATGCCTGCTGCTGCTACTGCTCCCCCTGTGCTCTCGCTCCCTCACTCCCACAAGGGCCTGAAGATATTCCTGGACCGACACAACGGCATGGGATCCATGGTGGTGACTGTCCCTGCTTTTTTATATGTAACCCTCACTCTTACTTCCTATCTTTTACTATCGCCTGTTTTCCCATCCCCATCTCCCTCACTGACCAGAATTTCTATTAAACTGGTCAGACAACATTTGACCTCATTTGTGTCTCAATCTCACTTCAGGTATATATTAAAGAATCTCCCCTCACTCCAATAATTGGAGCGGGGCAGAAGATAATGACATGATTTTCCTAAGCACTCTCAAAACTGGTCAAGAAATCATTATTTTCAAAGGGATGAAAGTGTATTTTTTTTTCACGTCTGCTTTCACAGTTATTTCTCCAAAACAGAGCAATATTTAAAATTTTAGAATTTTCTTTTGCCAAAAGATACTTTTCTCAAAATTAGCTGCTCCTTGGGCGCAAGTCAATGCCTAAGTATTAAATAAGCAAAGAGAAATATACAGTTAGTCATTATGAATATGAAATGAATTACATAGCTCTGCCTCAAAAAGCTTAGTATCTAAGTGGAAAGGTGGAATAAAGGCTATCACAAATATGTCCTTTGTCTAGTATATTGTTTTCAGGTGCTTTCCCTTGGTCTGTCCTTGGCAACATACACTAAAATTTTGCATCCATGACACTATCTCAATAGCAACTTTACAGACTAGTAAAATCAAAAGACATCTTGTTTTCCTCATTCCTTTTGAATCTGTCGAAGACAGGTGAGACAGACAATATAATGAAATGTGGGTGATGCAACCAAGATAATTCCTATCCTCATTCAAATTTATATATTTGTCCCACTTGACAGGTTGTGTAGAAGGTGAATCTTTGGAACACCACTGAATAGGGCACCATCAGCTTGGCAGGGGTCACAGGAGCAATGGAGTTAGACAATGACTCAGGGGAACTATACAAGGCAGTAACACTGGAAGCTGGTCATATATCTCAATATCAAGGATACTCTTCCATTGTTGACTATTCTTCAAATTTCAACTATTGAAGATACTTGGGAAACAAAAAATCACTCAAATATAAGAAAATTGAGCATATTCTGCTACAAAGAGGAGTTGAATGGAATGCACCTGCTGCAAACAACTTCAGCTCTGATAATCAGTCGCAAGAGGCAGAACTTACGGTAGGAAAGGGTTACCTCTTCAAATGGAAAGGAAGAATAGTTAACCATCCATGCAAGTAAATGCTATCTGTAGGCTCAGTGGTACGGTGACACTGCCTTCCCGGTCCACAAAAGAAGTCCTGTACTATAGAGAAGGCATGCTATCCCTGTGAATGAACTACTCAGTACTCATCTGTATACAGAAGTGAAATAAATATCTTGTGTCTCTGTGTGCACATCAGCTCCTTGTACACTGAGCAGGAGAAGCCAGACTCTGAGACAACAGTAGTAACATTAGAGATCAGGATGGCAGCATGAACACAGCATTTCTATTTGTTATTCGGGGAATTCTGAATAGGTTACCCCGTTAAAGAGAAGAATAAATTAATCATGCCTTAATTTTATTTTTAGCACCATTACTATTCAGATAACAGGTTAAAAATCACAAGCACAGCATAAATAGATAGTAATTTGACCATCACAGGTTGGTTTGACTGTAATGTTTTCATGCTTTCACTGTAGGTGAAGCAGAAAACTCAGTTTTTAAAAGTAAACCAATTACTCTTTCTACTATCCCACTTGATTGAGGGCAACCCAGGGTGTAAAATATCCATTGAATTCCTTCTTGTTTTGATCAGTTTTGCACTTCTTCACACAAGGAATATGAGACATTCTCACTTTACACAATATCAAGAGAAGTTCAGATGTGCGAACCAAAACAATAGCCTTTGCACTGTATTTTGCCCACTGGCCTGATACTTAGTCCTTTTGGCTTGCTTAAGAGATTACTTCTGTTCCTGTGAGGATATATAAATTTCTCCCAGATGATTTAAATAGGTAGATACAATCAATTTGATATGGAGACCATAAGGGTTTTTCATCATTGATATGTAGAGGTGATGCTTTAGCAGAATTGTCTACTTGCAATTTCAGTCTACACTGGGGCTGTTGGTGAACCTTCAGTGAGTGTGTCATAGTGGGGTGTTGTAGGCTGAGTCTCAACAGATCCCAGTGAGGGAGCTGCTTTGTTGCATACAAAACACCAAAACACTACTCAGAATCAGTACATTTACAAGTAATTTAGTACCAGATTCCCCATGAATATGCGGTATGCAGCTGCAGAGTGTTCTTCAATTAACTACATATTTTTCTGCAATTCCTGTTAGATAAGCAGACAATTTTCTAACTGTTCTTTCACAACTCCTTCCAGGGGAGCAGTCCCCTCTAAGATTGCTTCTAGTAAATTAAATGATCCTTTAGTTTGCAGAGGCTGTCACTGATGCATTTTCTCAACTTGCTTAACTGCTCGAACTAACGATAAAGTCTCTTTTCTCTCCCGAATATTGTTGTTCTGTTTCTTTAAATTCTGCTGAGTTAGACAATGGGTAGCCACACTACTGCCACGAGTACTCCCATGGTTTTAGGGGAAGTTCCTTTAATTACAGTGTTGTTTTACATTCATGCAATTTCACATCCTTAGAGAGCAAAACTGTAAAAGTTTAGTGTGAACATAAATTAGTCTGAACTTAAGTGAACACCACTGTTACTTTACATTTTGGTTTTCCTGGAATAGAAACTCTTTATTGTTATGTGCATTTAGCTGGGTGTTGTTGTAATACGAATAAACAGTGAAATCCCACAGGCTTTCACAAGAATAAAAATAAAGTTTGCATTTCTTTTTTTGATAATTCTATAAAATTGGAACTTGGTAAAAATCTGTTTCCTATCACCTACAGCTTTCCTAGAAGAATAAAAATAATAATTCTACAACTAAATCCATTTTAAATATTTCATAAAACATCACAAAAAACACTATATATATAATTACTGCAATACTACACAGATCTCTTCAAAACCTGCTTTTCCACTTCCCACCAAGCAAAGACAGTGTCTTAAATGCTTAGAAACTGGCTACTGGAGGGTCATCTGCCCTGCTACTGTGGTTATTCCACTTCAACTTAACAAATCATATTAAGGATTCAAACCTAAATTTCCGAAGAACCAAACTGCTCCTAACTGATCCAAACTGCTGCTGCACTTACCCTATTAAGTGTCCTCACTTTGATGCAATATCTGCATCTGTATATTCCTTTAAATTTGTCTTATCTGAATCTACATTCTCTGGGGGAAAACAAGGCAAAAAAAGTCTGATTCTATAAAGATAGTGTAAGGAGAGAATCTGCTAAACAATTGCATTTGTTTGGGATATCATTAAGTAGTTGTGTCTTTCAAGATAAGCCATAAATTTGTATGCAAAGAGAGAAACTCAGAGAAACTGGGTTTTATGACTGTAAACATCAGATACAAAAAGTTATATAGTGTTAGTATGATAATACTAACCAGTATGGTGTATTACTGGCAACCAGTTTGGACCTGAAAAATCATGGATCCATCTAGAAGAAAGGGAAGTTGGAACAGATGTTCTTGAGAAGACTAGCTACCAGAGATATTATGTCATTATTGTTTAATGCGATTAAAGATAAAATGCAGTTTCTTTTCTTTTGTAAAAAATGTCAAGGATATCCCATATTTCAGCACATATTCAATTAAAGAAATTTCCGAAAGTTTCAAGATAAACAAAGAAAACCTGAATATTCTTGCTTCTAGTACTTCATGAATTTTGTTCTTTCGCTTTCTTTACCCAGCTGGTTGTCTGACACCTTGCCTACTAATACTTCCCTCTAAAGTCCTGCAGCTTTATAAACTGCTTTTTCCATTCAAAGCCATCTAGGAGATTTTATGATAATATAACTAGACATAGCATGAGAATGCAACCCACTGGACTGCAATTCAACTGATACAGGGTCTAATCTCAGTTAGGTGGCTTGAGCAGCTCATTTCTTCACTGTATTTTCATCCAGAAACTGGGTTTTTGGTGTTTACTCATGAAAAGGGCTGGATATTTTTTTGCTAGATGTTACTAAGGTGATGATTACCTGATATTAAAATAATAGATATTTTTCTAATTATGCATTTAAATTAAATACTGATATTGACTGTACTCTGAGTCTACCCTGGATAGAAAGACAGGACATAGTATTTCCCTATTAAAACAGCCATACTTCGCCATGCTTCTTTTGACAATATGCCTGTGTCTCAATCCGAAATACTTCATTAGTGTGCAATCTTTCTTAAAATATTACATTTAACACTGCATCTCTGAATTCAACGTACCTAATATATTTCCTCTTTGCATCAAAGAGGTCACACATTCAGCTAATAATGATTCATTCAGTTGAAAGCCAAGCATGCCTGATTACCCGTAATCAGTTTGACATCTTTCAGTGACCTTAAATAGGCACATTTTCTTAATAAGTACAGTGTGGAACAGGTTTTCTACAGGCACCGACAGACAAAAAGTCTATCCTATCTTCCCAACTGTTTTCTACCTATTTAGCTAGCTAAGATACACTTTAAATTTCACCTATACAATTTCTAGTAAAAACAGTTTTTGATTTATTGCACATTCGCAGCATTTGTGCAATATATCCAGACTTCTTTGGAATCCAGGAAGCAGAGAAAGAGGAATAACATAAAGAAAATTCATGCCAGCCTTTTCTTGTGGTAGTCAAAGCTCAAGCACAGGATATATATTCTGGTGTGTTCTGCTTGAAGGCTGGTGATTACATGTCCAAGATGAAAAGCTCCTCTGCATTATGGAGCTTTTAGTTACAAATGAGCGTTTCTTGATGCATATTAAACTTGACACATTAACTCCTGGCTGAATTACTTACAAAGAGAGCTGCTTAAGACTATTAAGATATATACAGTGAAATCCTAGGTGCTAAGTAGAGTTAACATTATTCCAAAGTGTATTTGTTTTTAGTGTCTGGTTTAGCTTAAGTTTCTCTCTTTAATCATGCATACTGCCCCAGGCTGCCAAAAAGGCAGCCATCAGCATTGCTTAGTGAAGGCAGCTTAGTGCTGTCAGCCATCTTATCTCCCCTGCTGCATGGGTGATAGCTTTTATCTGTGAGTATAAACATTAAAATGGAACTATAATCCTACCTTAGTCCTGCAGAAGACTTACAGCTGTTTCTCAGATATGAAGAAAGTCCTCCCATTACAGACAGACATATGTGTATGTTTGTGTGCTTATGTGTGCATACGTGTGCTTGTTTGGACAACAAAAATCACAATGAAAAGCATTTTGTCTGGAAAATGATACTCTACGTCTGGAACTTTTTGGAAATATTTAGCCAAGCCAGAAAACCGATTTTATATAAGAATCCCAATAAAGCACATACAGTGCCATTTAAAATATCTAAGTTTACTAGTAAGCTGGCACCACAGCATAATGTGCTTTAAAACGTTTTTCTTTTTAATGCACAGTCCAATTCTTATTTCAGAGCTTTCCATACCGAGCATTTCAGAGCATCAATTTATGTAGGGAAATAGATGAGATCAAAAGCACTAACATATGAAACTCTGAAAGTAAGTTTTTTTCAGCAATATTTTGAAACTTTTCAAATGAACTTTTAAATAAATTTGGAAGAGAATTTCATCATACCTCCATGGGAACTGGAAGCTCTTTCCTTTTAAGTCAACAGTTGAATACAATATTTTCCAAAGCATGTAATATATATATATTTTTCTACAATCAGGAAAAGCATGCAGGACAGTTTACAGAGAGAATGTCTCATCAGTACTTTAACTGCTTTCTCTGTCTCTTGTCTCTACTCCTGCATGCAGTCACATCTTTTTACTGTAACAATTATTTGTCTTTTTTTTTCTGACCTTAAATTAAGATATCAGTTTGTCAATCTTAGTTGCTTTTTTCTCCTGTTAATATTGTATGTAATTTAACTTTGGAAATACAAGTGATGCTATTTGATGAGCTGGAGTAGGCAGTAAAGAAAAGATGGATGATACTGGGCTGTCTGTTTCACTGTTATCTTGTTTCCTCAAATGCAGAGCAGCTCTGGACAGGAAATAGTAAGAAGACTTTATCCATCAAGACAAAATTCCCAATTTCTTTGTTGACCACTGAATTTCAGTGAAGCTTTTGGAAGATTTCTGCTTCATTAAGGCATTCTGAATTCAACTCCAAACTGAGTGCCAATGATGAATATGGTGGATATGCATTTAACTGAAAAAGCATAAGTAGTTGTCTTAAAGTCAATTCAAATGCTTAGAGTTCCCCCTATATATTTACAGGAGCTCTTAAAATATGTCTGCAAGGTTATCAAAACCATACAAAGGATTTTGATTCCCAATTACCATTAGAAATTAATTGAAACAGAGTATTCAAATCCCTTATGTACAGTTCTGTATATGCAATTCATGTAATGTGAATAATCAGAAATTAATAGAAACTGGCTTCCCCCAATGCGTTGAAAGTCTAGGCACCAAGTGATATTGAAAATAAAGTTATGACATTATTGAAAATTCTAACAATTCTAACGTTATCCCCTAGATTTAAAAATGACAATGAAGGCTCAGCATCAAACAATAGAAAACTAAACTGCCACATTTTAAAGTGTAAAATGTATATTTATATAGCAAATAGAGATGATTACAATAAGGACAATCTCTGCTAATTTAGTGAAACAGGAGCCTATTTGTAATAAAAAAGCACACATGTATTATTATACTTAATAGAATCACTCTAGTTATCTCTATCTTTTCACCTAATACCTTCCAAGGAGCTCTGATTTTAGCCGTTCTTAAGCTTCTGTGGAAGCATTTAACATTTTTACCCTGGGAATCAATCCAGAAACATATCCTCAAATCAAGACAAGTCTCAATGGACTGGCTTTGTTACCATTCTCCCTTAGCAAAATCTATGGCTTATACCAATTATATTAGATCAAGCTAGACATACAAACTCTTTCTGGTGTCTTCATCATTGTTACTGTATATAAGTAAACACATAAAATCAAATAAATAGAAACAAATAACACAACAACTGGCCATCTACATTTGAAATGCAATCAGTTGATTAAAAAATAATTAACAAAATCACTCTGTCACTGAGCATTTTATGCATATGAGCACAACCATAGAATTATGGAATTATTCTAGCTAATATTAAAATCAGCAGAAAAATTCCCTTTTTTTCATTAAGCATTGGATCAAGCCTTTTACAAGCAGATACAGTGAAAACAATGGAATTGCTTGTGACAGAATTTGGCCAGAACTTTTAATAATTATTCTGATAACAACTGAAGCAAAAATAATATGGTGGAAATTAAAAGGAGAAAGGTGCTATTTTTAATCAGACTCAGAGGTTTCTTTGTGCAAATCTTCATCTTGTATGAAGATGATTAAAAGGGAACAAATTGCTAAAATAGTTCCCAACTTCCTAGCGAAACTGAACGAGGGTGAAATTTTACACTGAAGAAATAATTGGCATATTTAGCTAATCTTTTATTAATGTAGTGCAGTTGTAACATACATCTTGTCTCAGAAAAGTCAGCATGAAAGTTTTTATGTCATTATGATGTGGCTCCATTTTTAATAATTCTCTGTAGATTCTCTTTTTCATAACAAAAATGAGTTTTTTCATTTTTATGTGCTCTATACTACACAATTCTGTTCCACAAAGAGCAGGTTTCTTTCGGTTCTAAATCTTTATAAAACACTGCTATTGTGGGAACTGTTAAGAAATTTCACTGATACATTGTAATCTAAAGAAAAATAATAATAATTACACTTTATACATTTGATAGATAGCTTTATTTTACACAATGTCATGTTTTATGGAACATGTAAAATTATCATGGAGTCACAGAATCATAGAATCATAGAACATCCTGAGTTGGAAGGTACCCATAAGGATTATTGAGTCTAACGCCTGGCTCCACACAGGAACACCCAAAAATCAGAGTATAAGACTGAGAGCATTGCCCTGGTGTTTCTTGAATTCTGGA
This sequence comes from Penelope pileata, assembly GCA_013396635.1. Classification (NCBI taxonomy): domain Eukaryota; kingdom Metazoa; phylum Chordata; class Aves; order Galliformes; family Cracidae; genus Penelope; species Penelope pileata. Next base: position 279,646 of record WBMW01002666.1, read on the forward strand.
AAGCTTGGTGCTGTGACAACTGCCCTGGGGAGCCTGTTCCAGTACCTGCCACCCTTCTGGTGAAGAACTTTTTCCTGATATCCAACCCGATCCTCCCCTGATGCAGCTTCTTGCCATTCCCTCAGGTTCTATTGTTGGTCCACAGACAGCAGAGATCACCACCTACCCCTCTGCTTCCCCTTGTGAGGAAATGAGGTCTCCTCACAGTCTCCTCTTCTCTGGGCTGAACAAACCAAGGGACTTCAGCTGCTCCTCATACATCTTCCCCTCTAGACCCTTCACCATCTTTGTAGCCCTAAATAATAATAATAATACATTCTTAATCTCAAAAAGTCACTAGTTTACCAAGGGGTATTTTACCTTCATTTGACCAAGGGGTAAACTAGAGCTGCATGGAAAAGTATCAATTATAATTCTCTAGTACATTCATATGGAAAAAATTTTGCAGTCAGGATTTTGGAAAAACAGATCTCTTGAACACTGCAGCTGTACATGCTATAAACTAATGATACATCTGTAACTGACAAACCTACATTGGATTTAGAGGATAGAATTCCTTATTTACGGAAAGATAAAGGAAATAATTCTTCTCTCACGGAAGTTTAAAGAGGAAAAGAGTGTGTTACATCTTCAAATGTCCAGTTCAATGCTTAGAAGGATTTCAAACAATTAGAAGTGAAATTCTATACAGAATCCATTCTACATTTTAAACATTGCCATTTAGGGTAAAATTTGGAAAAATTAGCTGTGCTACACAAATACTCAAATTGTGAAGATGTGATCAATGATACCAACAGCTTTGCTGAACATCCAGAAAGGATGTGTCACCTAGAACTTGAAAACACGGTATAGTATATCACTGGTCTTAAGTCTTAAATACATGAAATTACATTTCTAGAATCACAGAAAAAGTTAAGTTGGCAGAGAAGTCCTGACATCATCTAGTCCAAAGCTCTACTCAGAGCAGGACTATTTAGTGCAGGCAGCTCACAGCCATGTCCATTAGAGATTTTTGTATATACATAAGGATAGAGATCCCACAGGCTCTCTGGGAACATCTTCCAGTGATTTACCATCTCGTGGAAATAAGAAGAACTTCCTTAAATCAAAATGGAATTTCTCATGTTTCAACTTGTGTCCATTGCCTTTCATCTTTCCATCGTTAAATTCCTAGAAGTCTGGCTTGGTCTTCTCTACATTCTCTTATTATGCAGTTTTAAGCAACAACAATATCTCCATTTTATTCCTCTCATCAGACAGAACAAGCCCAACTTTCTCAGTCTCTCTTTCTACATCATGTAGTTCAGCTCTAGGTAATCTTGGTTGACCTTCCACTGGACTCCCTCCATATACCAATTTTCTTTCTTGTACTAGGAAGCTCAAAACTGGTCATGATACTCCAGACAGTTACACAAATGCTGAGTAGAAGGGAAGGATCATGTCCAATTTCTTGCTCTCTACATTCTTATTAATGCACAGAACCACAGAATCATGGGCTTGGAAAGGAACCTCTGGAGATAATATAGTCCAATCCCCCTGCTACAGCAGGTTCCCTAGAGTAGGTTGCACAGAAAAGTGTCCGGTTGGGTTTTGAATATCTCCAGAGAAAGAGAATCCACAACCTCTCTGGGAAGATTGTTCCAGTGCTCTGTCATCCTCAAAGTAAAGAAGTTCTTTCTCATGTTTGTACAGAACGTCCTGTGCTCCAGTTTGTTCTGATTACTCCTTGTCCTGTCGTTGGACGCCACTGGAAAGAACCTGGCACCATCCACTTGACACCCATCCTTTATATATTCATAAGCATTGATACGATCCCCTCTCAGTCTTCTCAGACTAAACAGTCTCAACTCTCTCAGCCTTTCCTCAAAAGGGAGATCTCAAATAATCTTTGCGGACCTCTGCTAGCCTCTAGAAGTTCCCTGTCTTTCCTGAACTAAGCCCAGAACTGGACACAGTACTCCAGATGTGGCCTCACCAGGGCAGAGTAGAAGGGGAGCTACCTGCTGTCCCGCTACCTGCTGTCCATGCTCTTTTTAATGCACCCCAGGATCCCATTGGCCTTCTTGGCCATAAGGGCACACTGCTGGCTCATGGTCAACCTGTTGTCCACCAGGACATCCAGGTCGTTCTCTGCAAAGATTCTTTCCAGCAGGTCAACCCCTAACCTGTACTTAACGCATGTGGTTATTCCTTCCCAAGTGTAGGACTCTCCACTTGCCCTTGTTGAACCTCATCTGGTTTCTCTCTGTCCAACTCTCCAGCCTGTCCAGGTCTCACTGAATGGCAGGACAGCCTTCTGGTGTGTCAGTCACTTCACCCAGCTCTGTATCATCAGCAAACATGTTGAGGGTGGACTCTATCCCTTGATCCAGGTGAAGGGTAATGAAGATGGTGAACAAGACCATTCAACAAGCTGTTTAACAAGACGCTGCTGGCCTTCTTTTCTGTGAAGAACATTGATTCCTGTTCAATTTCCTGTAGACCATCCTTCTGCAGTTCTTCTCCGCAAAGATGTTTTCTATCATTCAATCTCCATTTTGTACTGATGGATGGGATTATTCCATTTGCCTTACTTCAACTTCCTGTTAGCCATCTTTGCCAATCTGTCCAGGCACCACTAGGAGCTCTGCTCTCCAGCATATTGGCCGCTTCCCACAGTTTAGTATTTCCTATGTATTTACTGCAGATATTTTTGATTTTATATTCTATTCCATTAATTAAGACATTCAACATCTTGGTCCAAGGATGAAAGAATAGCACTAAATAACCAGCTGCCAGAGGTCCTTCTAATCTTCTGTTCACTTTGTGATCCTCTTATCCAGTCTATATGTCACTGATTTGTCTGTTAGGACACCGATGTCAGCTAGAGTCTCCCCTTGTTCACAGAGCTGGCCCTTCCATCATGCTTTACCATGGTGAGGCTGACTATTCTGTTGCTCTCTGGTTTCTCTTTCTTGTTCTTTCTGAAGATGGTTGCAATGTTTACCTTTTCTATTTAAAAGCAAATTTCCCTAATTGCTCTGACTTTTTAAACATAGTAGAGGTCTTGCAATAACCTTGGCCAGCTCCCTCACCCTCATAGCACCCCCACAGCATCCTCAGATGCATGTCATCTCAGCCCATTGATTTCTGCATTTCCAAATGACTCAAGTGCTCCCTAATTGTATCTTTCTCTGCTGTGAGCACTATTTCACTCCCAAAGAGTCTGCTAGGGGTCTCAACAATCTGAATAATCAGCCTCAGATTGTTAAAATGTTTTATTTTTTATTTTTTAAATAATGTACCACAAAGGCAATCAGCATCTTGGTATTTTCCTGTGTCTGTGTCACTAGGTTCCCCACCTTACTGAACACCACTGAACAGTGAACCTTTTTCCATTAAGTAGGTATTCATTAAAAATAAGTGGCAAGAATTAATTTTCTGAGTTTGGGGCTTTTTTCTTTTTTTTTTCTTTTTTCCCACCTGCACAAATAGAGGTTAAAAAAAGTTTCAGTCAGAACTGTTTTTGGTCAGAAAACAGAGATGAGAGAGAATCATGTAAAAATTACTTTTTTTTTTTCTGAACCGTTGACATTAAAAAATAAATAAACGCTTAACCAGCTTGTTCTTTATGAACCTGAAGCCCCCATTTCACAATAGTCTTGTTCTAGTTAATATTACATAATAATATTGATAAATAAAATACATAAGATATATTGGCACTCTTGACATGCATTTTCCATTAATCATCCTAAACTGTTTACTTTTCTTGGTAAATCAGAAATAATTCTAGGTCAGCATAAGCTGATTTAAATTGGGCTACAACAGTTCCCCACTCCCTCTTTCCTTGTAACAGCTTCAGCATTCATTTGGTCTCCCAATGAATCAATTCAACTTACTAAGCTTGCAGGAAACTATTCTATTTCTTTCTTGGGTTTGTTTTCTGCTGACTCTGCAAGTGAACTGACACATCAGAGAGTCAAGATAAGTAAAGATACTACAGCAAAGGCTGCACTGACATTTAGGTTTACTTAATGAAACTGCATCCTGAGTTAGCATCCAGAACCTAATACTAATCTAGATATTTATTTGTATATTTGCTTCATTTATTTACAGAGTTTACAATACACCTGACGCTATTCCTTTCAGTAGTACAATTGTCAAGTAAAGTATTACCTAGATGGATTTCATGTACAAAACTAAGACAATTGGATAAAAAGGCAGTGGGAGGAACTCAGCATTAGAAGAAATATTTGCAACCTTATATTTAAGTAGCTAATGCTTCCACAGAAGAGGACAGAAGGCTAAAATCTAAATATAATAGATAGAGTTGTTTGAAAGTTGACTGTAATCCAGAAAAAAAGCTTCTCCATTTAAGAAATATTACAAAGTGTGTGTTAACTTTATTAGGAACGTGTAACACTAACTTCCTACACAGCCTGCTTCCATCTTTCTTGCATCCTGCCTTCAGGTAGAGACATTGATGAGATCTTCCAAGCCTTCTTTTCTCCAGGCTGAACAGGCTCAGGTCTCTCAGCCTTTCCTAAGAGAAACAGATCTAGGAGTTGGACTCAAAGATCTTTGTGGTTCCCTTCTGACTTGGGACATATGATTTTCTGATTTCCTAATAGGAGAGATGCTCTAGCCCCTTCAACATCTTCATGGCCCTTCACTGGACTTTCTCTAGCAGCTTTATATCTCTCTTATACTGGGGAGCCTGCAGCTGGGCCCAATACTCCAGGTATGGCCCACCGGTGCTGAAGAGGGAAAGGATCAGCTCCCCTGACCTGCTGGCAATATTTCGCCTGATGCAATTCAGGATATTGTCAGTCATCTTTGCAGCAAGGGCATGCTGCAGGCTCATTTTCAACTTAGTGTTCATCAAAATCCCAGCTCCTTCTCTGCAGAGGTGCTTTGTAGGTGAGTGGCTCCAAGCATATACTGGCACATGGGTCATTCCTCCCCAGCTACAGGACATTGCACTTCTTGTTGAACTTCCTGAGGTCTTGTCAGCCTGTTTATCCACCCTGCCATGAATGTCAGCCTCCCAGTTTTGTGTCATCTGCAAACTTTCTCTGCCCGTTTAACAAGGCAATGGAGAGACAGAAAAATAGAAGTACAGAATCTTTTCCTAACAGCAAGTTGGTGGCTGAAGCAAAAACAGAGCTCAGGTCCTCTTAATTCAATTTGGTGCCTGCCTGATAGAGGAAAAAAAATCAAAAAAACAGACTTCTGAGTGTTGTTTCAGCTCAGAAACTGTTAGCTCCCCACATATTGATACTAGGCTCTTCTCCCTGTCTAGGAGGTATCTTCTAAATACTGAAAGACTGAAAGGAAAACCTTAGTTCTCAACAAGTCTATGGCAAAAACAGTATTTCATTTCTAGCTCCAGCTTACTTTAATAAAACAGTAGCTACTGAAGCTTGGAGTATAAACAGATTCTGAGGTAAGTGTCCTGATGCAAGTTCATCAGAGCAGGGCAAAAGTTAAAACCTAAGGAGCAAACAAACACCCCCTATTTTGCAGATTCATGAGATACGATTCAGCTTAGAGAGGACTCTGATGAATAATGCTCACTTATCAGAAACAGCAAATGTTTGTCATTGTTGCCAGTGGCTGGGCCCAGCAGCCACAGGTGGGTGCCTCCAGAAAAGCTTGGGGAAAAAAGGGCAAAACGCTGCCCAGCAGNCTAAATGTAGAGACACCAATGTTTTGGTTTTTAAAAGCCTGCCTAAATGAAACACTGGAATGCATTAGTAAAGCTACAGGTTGTAAATTTTAATGTTGCAATATTTTACTTAGTCATCAGGATAAAAGATAATAAAAAACACTGAAATCCGTGGTATTGAGTTTACACAGCAAGGTGTTGGAGTTGCAGGAGTGGCTTCTGTGCAGAGAGGCTGGGGCAGCCCCATGCCAGACACAGCAGGCTCCAGCCAGCTCCAACGGCCCCAGTGCAGGGCACAGCTGGGCCCAGCAGCCACAGGTGGGTGCCTCCAGAAAAGCTTGGGGAAAAAAGGGCAAAACGCTGCCCAGCAGCCAGGAAAAGGGGAAGAAACAGCCCTGCAGGCAGCCGGGGGAGAGGAGGAGGAGGGCAGGAGGTGCTCCAGGTACGACCGGAGCAAAGATCCCTGCAGCCCTGGGCAGGAGACCACACTGGAGTGCGGCTTTCCATCAGCCCTGGGAAGGCGCCGGCTGGAGCAGGGCTCCATGTCAAGCATAGCTATGGGTCAGCAAAGAAGCTACAGGCAGGCTGTTGAGATGGGCCCTCATTCACATTCACATTGCTGTCCCAGAAGATAACTTTGGAGAGCATTGTTTGAAAAATATTGAGAATTAATTATGAAATATCCAGATATTGCGGAACATTAAGTGCTTCAAACAGGAGCTATTGCTTGTCTGTCTTTGTAAGGCTGAAGATGTTTTGAGAAGCAGAAAACAGAAATGACACTAGAAATATGAAGTTCCCAATACTTCTCTTTTGTGTTAATCTTACCATTCAAAACTTCATGATACAGGACATAAAAACACTTTCAATTATTTGATTGATAGGAATGTGCTTCAACACGTGCTTAGAGTTTAAGCCTTCACTCTATTATTTGCGGAATTACAGCGCAATTGGGATTTCATAGCAATAATAGCATTGCAGATCTTTGACAATGGCATACATAGTTAACTGTCTTGGAGGAGCAGGAAAGATTTTGAAGTTCATCATAATAGAGCACTTTAATTATTTACATACATAATAAAAATGCATTGTATTATCTGAAGCATCTAAAGTCTGTATTGTTAGAGATGACGGGTTTGTCTTTAGCCAGGCGAGCATTAAGTTTTGTTCTCCATAACAATACTCCTCTGCTTTTACAAAGCTCAGATCAATAATGATCTTGAAGGAAGCAGAACATCAGTTGATGGAAGAGAAAGACTGTCCTCTTTTATACCTCTATGTTCAAGCCAATGGCAGCATGCACACCGGTTTCCAAGTGGCTTAGGTTTCATTCTGTGTAGCTAGAACTCATTGCTAGGCGTAGAAAATTTCCACTTGAAGCAGGAATATTTTGCTTTGGAAGGTTGTCTTTTTGCTAAGGATGGTTGTTTTGGGTTCAGGATCCCAGTTGTTGACTGAAGCTTTTCTGAACACTACATTAATACAGCAATGAACAGCAATTAATAGATAGTAAATACCACCTGAACTTCAAAAATCATGTCTTTTAATTCCACAGATTATTTATTTTGGTGCAGAAATTAGGAGATACAGCTCTTGAAGCTGAACTATATCAGAACGTCAGATTGCATTGTTCTTAGAGCATGTGAAATTTATGAGAGTATATGCTTTGGAGCTGAACTTTATGTACCAAACTATTTGTTCTCCTATACAGAAAAGAAGGTGCTCCTTACTTAATGTAAGAGATTTGACAAAGCAGCATACGGTTCATCAGCATGCTTTATGTAATACTATCAATCAGATTCATTGTGAGAAAATTACCCTTTGCAATTCTGGCTGAACAAACATTGCATAAATTGCCAGGTTTTGCAAAACCTTCTCTACTGTTCTTTACTCTGATGGAGACTGCTGTTGTAGAAGATACCTTGCTATTTCATCTGTGAAGTACTGAATTTTAATGTGTATTTGATAAGATTTGGGCTGAAATAACTCTTAACACTTTTGTATTTTACAAGCACTGTTCCTGAATTTGTACTTGCATATTTTATTAGTTACTGTTATTGCTGTTGTTTGGTACTTGCAAGCTGCTAGCAACAGACAGTTTATATTGTATTTGATTACAGTTAGACAAAAAAAGTTGTTTAGCACAATGTAGTGTAATCAGAACTACTCAAAAAATGAGCTTAGCTTTGATCTTGCAAAATCACGAATGATCTAAATATACAACTTACCCTATTCAGGAAGACATTATCTAGCAAGAATGTGCATGAAAAGGGCTTTTATTTTATTCTTTCCTTCAATAAAGAGTAAGTAGACAGAAATGACAAGATCCGTCCTGTGTGAATGTTCCCTGAGGGACTTTTGGGAAAATTAGAAAGAAACTTAATTCATTTCTGATCTTGAGAATAAAAAGTACTAGCGGGTTTCAGCACAAAGTTGGAGATGCACCAGAGACAACTATATCAATAGAGCTGAAAAGTTCTAGAACTGAAAAGGTCTATTTAGAGACAGTCTGTTTTAAAAGATTTTTTTTTCTCTCATCAGAAGACTCCAAACTATCCATGGGGATACTTCAGGGACATATCATCATTATGAATGTTCTTTTGGACTAGGACAGAGCTACTCAGCTTTGGAATCTGTTTCTTTCTTACTTGGTGCTGACGGCTAAGGGTCAGTATATCTGACTTCACATTTCAGTGACTGCAAAAGTCACCTGAGATGTAAACAACAACAAAACAACACAAAACAAATTCTAATTGTAACTCATGGCGATAGTATTTATAGGAAAATAACCAAGTATGAGTCTCATGCTTCCTAAATCAAGTTCATCCTTATGTAGATCGTGGGTATTTTCACTTCTTATTACTAAATTAAATAAACCTCTGAAAATAGTTCACTCTCCTAAGAACTGAAAAAACTTTCTAACCTTGAAAATATACACTAAAACAGGAAAAAATTCCAATGAGGCTCTAATTACTTGGCTAATAGAGGAAGGAAGTATTTTAAGGCTGGACCTCAGACTCCCTGAAGCTATCAGTACAGAAGGCCTGATGAAATACAGTCACATTGACTTTCATTGTCAATTTTTTTGCACGCGTAGTCTGAGGCAGAATCTAAATATTTGCTTGCTTTTCTGAAGCTTATCTGAGCTTCTTTAATCTGAAGTGTCGGTAATACATTTTTCAAACTAGATTTTTAGTGTTATTCAATTTTCACTATTTCTTGTTTTAGAATAGAAAAAATAAAAGATCAGAGTTTTCCAACACTGTTTTCAGATTTTTGCTCAGTCAATAAAGAAAACTAAACATAATATGATTGTCTTAGCCTCTAAATACTTCTCTAAAATCTTCACTTTTAAGTTCCATCATAGTTTCAACCTTACAATATTTTTGCCTCCTTTTAAAAATTCTTCAGTATATTTTTTTAATATATTTTTTTAGGTTCCAGGCCACTATCAGGGTTAGCTACTTACTGACTCTGTTACTAATGCCATGCGATACCGTATTACAGCTAAACTCTATTACTTTCCCTTTCCACTTCACGAGAAAGATTGCAGAATGGAAGAAAAAGCTAACTGTTTTGAAAGATATAGCTTAGTGCAACTCTAACTGCCACTACTGGCCTTTTGATCTGTTAGTCCAGGTCAGACAGTTGCTGAAATAAATAGGTGATAATTCTCGATCTTGTCCCAAATGCAAATGTTATATAAAATATGTGTTCTTTGAATTTTCAGTTGTCTGTGTTTTATCAACTAGGAATGCAAAACTGGAGAGTGGAAAGTCTTACATGAAGTTTCATGCATGAACTCCAGCAAATGGAGTCCTCGCATAAGTATTGCTCATCATTTGAGAGGCAGAAATTACACAGAACAGTACAGTTTGCATGCAAGTGTTAGTGGCCTTTTCAATCTCTCTCTAACCTAGAGCTATAAATGCAAACTGAAGTGAGAAGCTGCCACCTTTTTCTCTAGAGATACATTGGTATAACTATGCCAGCAGTAACTCAGAGCACTGACAGCGCGTATACCAGCAGAAGGAATTTCTCCCTCAGTAGATTTGATACCTCCCTGCAGAATATACTGTAAACTGACAGACTCTCTTTTGCTAGGAAAGCTGCATCCATGTAAGGGTTTTCCCTGTATCAGAATGATTTTGTCTCTTGAATTGTTTTTTCAGAATTACAAGCTGACAAAACTAGCCAGCAAAATTTGTGGGTCAAGCTTGCTTAAACTTATTGTCTTGGTCCATTTCCATTTATCTATCTGCCATCTTCCTGGCAGTCAAGGCTGTCTAGCAAATCTTGGTACAAGTAGCCTGATTTAAAGTCAATGAAGCACCGAAAAAAAATAATCTATAGGCACAGTTAGGGTCCAAAATAGCTGAATGCTATGAATTTCCTACTTTACATTTCCAGAAAACTAAACTTGATTTTACTTCTTCCAGTAAACCAAGCCACATATAATGTTATTTTAATTATGTGTTAAGAAGCATAGGTGGAAATAATCACCCCCCGAACTTTAGTTCCTAAACCAATAAGGGTTACAATTCGTTTTAAAATATCTTTGCTTTTTTTTGCAGCTTCTTAGAACTTTGTCTTTATCTTAAAAGCAAAGCATGTACAATAGCATGATTGGAGAATGGGGCTATTGTTTAACGAGGACAGATTCTTAGCTGGCTTACACCAGCAAAGAGCACTGAAATAGTCTCTGCTGTGTTTTCTTGCTACTGCTATAAAGAGGACCAGAATTTCACTGTTAGGGTAAATCTTCATATCTTTAAAAGGCTTCTCCTTCTTTTCTAATCAAACTACCTACATTTATGTTTACACTATGTTTATATTTGCATATATTTTAACATTAAATGAAATGTAGATATTTTGCTTGAGCTGTGGACAGATATTAGCATTGTGCTAGGTCATTCTCTGTGTTTATTACAATGTTCTATTTATGGTATGTTGGTCTTCTTGTTGATTTACCCACCATCCATGCAACTAGCTCACTGATATAACACTTCTTAGAATGCTTACGGCGTGAAGTGTGAGAAGTTTGTGCAGTTCCAACTTCTCTCAACTGTCTTGTATTTTGTCTTTGATACATTATTGGAGCTATCTCAGTTGATGGTGTTAAGCCATTTCCTCAGGCACAGGATGCCTTTTTTTCAAACTTGTTCCTTTGAGATCTGGGCAGCAAATTTGGGTTTAATCCACTTCCATTTTCATTGCAGTTTTACTGGAAGCAGCTGTTACCTCTTTTTTAACAGTTTGCAGGTTGTCAGGCAGCCTGAGGGACCCACCATATGACATCCGTGCTTCATTCTAAATATACACCTGCACATCATGTTTTCTTGGGGCAAGAGTAGAGCAAAGGGACTCTCTCTTCCTTTTGCACAACTGTACTTTCATCTCTTGACTGAAAACTTTATTTATTCCCTGTAGTTATACTTACCAGCGTTTCCTCCTTTGAATAGAAGGGTTAATTCTACTCTTATTACTATCCTAAAATGTACTACAGGCTCATTGCCTGCTTTAATAGTCATAAATGTCAACACTGCAAAATGTAGATTTCTTATTCCTTAAATCCCATTTCAGATCAATAGAGAAAATTGAGACGGGTTTTCGTTAAGAGAATGGAGGAGCCTACAGACACATCCCATGAGTCTTATCTTAAACATCTATCGTATTATTAGAAGTAGGGTTAAATTTTTTTTGTGCAAAATGGCAATATCTTGGAGAACAGAAGACAACAGTAGGATTAAGTGTAATAGTGAACATGTCAAACATATAAAAATGTCAAAAAAGGAAAGTGAAGTCTATAGCATGATAGGGACAAAAAAAAGGAAGTAACAATACAGAAACCTGCTATTACATTTTCAGCTTTCTGTGCATATGTGAGGGCACTGTATAACAAGTAGATGGGTCATAGAAAGGAAATCAAGAGTGAATGCCAGAGAAATATCTTCCATTGAATAAATAATAATGATAATATTAATATAAAGAAAAAAGAAAAGGAAAAAGGAAAAAAAAAAGTAGAATTCCAGAATAATGGTATTATCTTTAAGAGAAAAGATAATTCTGAGTAGATGCAATATAGATTACCAGCTAAGTTGAACAGTTGAGTTTATGTTTATCTTACTTTTGAAAGGTTGTCTCAATTATACGAGGGCTGCTCTGAAAATAATGCCTCCTATGTTATTATGTTGGCCCACGATGTTAGAGGCAGGTGTTGGCAGTAGAGGTCGATCCTTCCCATCAATATTCTGTTCCATTTTGTTGCCATGTGACAGATGGCAGCAGAAGGGCAATCTGACACAATGGCACCTGACATGGAAGTGCGGATGAAGCAAAGGTGTGGCATTGAATTCCTCCATGCAGAAAAAATGGCATTCATTGACATTCAATGCTTGCTCAACATTTCTGGAGACCAAACAGTGGATGTGAGCTCAATGAAGCAGTGGGTGGTGCATTTCAGTAGCGGCAACAGCAATGTGAAAGACAAGCCATGTTCTGGATGGTCATGCACAGCCATCACATCACAAAATGGAGAGCATCTCAATCCATGCAAATTGGTTAACGGTAGTGACTAGGTTGAATAGTAGTGTTTTGTAGCTGAGAATTTGCTCTGAAAAAGAGTCTTATTGTGCTCTTCGTATCTGTCGTAGTTTCCATGGAAACAAATAGGAGGCATTACTTTCTGAGTGACCTATGTGTAAGGCACACCTTCAACACCATACAGTATAAAAAATGTACAATAAATTGGGGGAAAAATGAAATTTCATTTTATTGAATATATTAATGAAAAAAGAGTAGATGTATCAAATTAGCTACAATGTCTTTTAGTGGCAAAATGCTTACGTATAAGATGCTGATATTAGATACTGATGATGAAATGGACCAGTGTTATTAATTGGAGATTTGTCTTTTATCTCTGTATTTTCACTTGTAACGTGCAGACAATGTAGAATTTATACGTTCAGACACTTTATAGGACATCTTTTTTCCGTTAAATTATTGTTATTAAAAATTGTTTGTATAATAGTAAATAATATTAATTTGAATCTTTAAAAATTATTTTTGGCAGATATTTCTGAGATTTTCCAGTTAGTTTTAAACATTGTTTATCAGAAGTAAAACTCCCAAGAATGCTACCAGTGAGTGCTCTTCATGAGATTGCAGGGGGGAAGTTTGTATAGCTATCTAGAAATCTCTTTGTCATTCTTCTTGTATACAAAGTTTGCCATCCAGTCAGTCAACAGTAGCAATGCGACACGGCTTATGACAAGATGTACAACACAAAAACAACCAAAAATAAAGGTGGGACAAATAATTGTGGACTGCTTAAAAGAGAGATATTGAGCTGTAGTGTTACTTAGGTCCTGACCATGAGTAAGCATAGAACGATTTTTCCACTTTCATTTTCAGGCCCAGATATTTGCATACCGTCACTAGTGTCAGAGATCTGTAAAAATAGCTCAGAGCATATATCTATTCCTGCTTAAACTCTGAGCCCCTTTGTGCAGGCTGCTTGTTTTCAAGAGTACTTGAAATCCACTATGAGTTTTGAGATCCTGAAGTCACAGAGAAGGTGTTAGCCTTCTTTTGAAAGCTGATCAAGTACATGTTATGTAATGCAAATGACAATAGGAAAAAAAAAATCCAGCACACACAAATCTACTTAGCTGGCATTTAAAACAGCTGAAAATCAACCAAACATCCACCATCAAAAGAAAACCAAACCTAATGCCCCATTAAATAATTAAATGAATCTTTTAAACTACAAACTGATCTAACAATGGATTAAAAAAAATTGATCTAAACATCTACTGCTACATTGGGTGATTGGTAGGGAACCCCGAGATTCATGAATACAGAAAATATTTTCACATGTGCTTGGACATAGCTACCCAGCTATGTCCTGTTCAAGATGAGTGTATGACCCCCTTGCTACATCTTGTGACTAGGACCCTTCTCTCTAAGCCATTGACCTCTTTCACTTTGTACTCTAAGCAGTTGCTCACACTGCTAAGATTAACATATCCTAATGTGCCACAATATGGCTATCCATTCATGTTCTCTTTCTAAGACTACTATTATAAGGCAGTCATCTAACACAGTCCAGGAAAAAATAGATCTGAAATTAGAAAACAGCAAAATCAGCATATTTATGGAAAGTCAAAATGCTATTTTGTTCCGTCAGATTAAGAACATTCTGCTTCCTGATGAAGATAGTTTTATGTCTTGCACTGAAGTCATGACCTTTGACCATTGCAAAAACCTAAATTCCTGAACACATTCCCAAATGGTTATTTCATTTTGTTAAACAAAGACCCGTATCTTCAAAAGACAGGCTTCATGTTTCAGAAGAATATCAAATATGCTTTTTCAAGACACAGAACTATTCTGCTTGGCATTTGTAGACATAAAGAATAAATCAGATCTTATATATTCCACAAAACTTTTTTTATGAAATATAAAATATTTTTTTTTTTCAAAAAATGAAACTTCACAGCATTATACGAAGTGGATTTATAGGATGCTTTGAAAGTAGAAGTCCTTGCTATTTTTGTTTGGAGAACACAAATACCTTCAATCAGCTAGAAAGTATAGCAGCTCCAGATCACAGCTGAAAAAAACACTGGTTCCACTGGGCAAGGTGCTCTCAAACACTATGAGGAAGTCCTCAGTGCATCTTTGTCTAAGGACTTATGTGATTTGCAGAAGATTTGAAACCTCTAACTTCCTCTACAAACTTGGACCAATTTAAGATGTGTTAAAGTGAGTATCAAAAAACAGGCATTGCCTTTAACCATTCTTAAAATGGAGACCAAAACACAATTTGCCCTCTAGTTGGTGATGAAAAGTGCATGTTTTTGAAGTAATTCAGGCCCAGAGTCAGATTCCAGGGCAAAGAAATTAAAGCAGCAGAGCTCAGAGCAGATGGAGTCACACTTCTATTTCAGATTTGTGTACCTAGATGGCTGGACTGAGGTTGTGGTCTGGTTCCACAGGTCCGTTCATCTTTCCATTTCGGCTGACTGCTAGCAGAAATAAAAATGCAAACAATAGGCTAAATTAATTGCTATTTCATTGTTCAACAATGCTCTTATTTTTAATAATCTAGTTTATTTTCAAGATCTACCAGTAGTATATTCATGTACTTTCAGGCAGTTTTTCCTTCTGTACATTAGATATGTAGCTGCACTATTTATTGACTCCTCACTTTTCCCCCACAAACGGCCTATAAAACCTCTCAAAACAAAGTGTATGATTTACAAGGCAATCTCAGCAAGAAGCAGCAAATGATCTCATACATTCAAATGTTCCTGCACGATCAAATAAATACATTGGGCAAAATATAAGTTGTTCCAGATGGTGCTGAAGTGTGCCTCAAGCATATTTAATGCATAGAGATCACCATGTGACTTAGTCTCAAATTTAAAACTATTTACTGCCAGGGAACAAATGTTTCATCAAGGTGATAAGTGTTTCTTGAATATGAAAGATACAGGGTTTTGTTGTTGTTGTTTTTTCTTTCCTCACAAAAGCATAAAGGAAATATGTGGTTTGTAAGCTTACCATCATCTCTAGTACTGGCCACTTCCTGCAAAAGTCATTGTGCTACAGATGCAAGTTGTCCAAGTCACTTGGAACAACACAGCCCACTGCATGTGGTCTAGAACAGAAATGTTTACATAGTACTATTTGGAAAAGCAATATCAGTTCCTCTGCATCTTGAGATGTATATCAGAGGAGTCACAAATTGACATGCAGTGTGAGAACCAAAAGTACAAGTTTTCTGTTGTTGCCAGGGATAGGTGGTAACAAAGAGTACGAAGTGAGAAATCTTCACAAATTCGTTAGCTAGCAGTGCCAAGGAAAAATTTGCTCTGTGATACTCTGCATGTCCAAATATTCCTTTTATGGACAATCTATGGTTTCTTATGAAAAAGGGGAAAACTGCATTAAAGACTATATACATTTTTTTTTTTTTTAAATTCCTGTTAGAATCTTTACTTTCAGACCTTTTCCCAGAAGAAAAAAATGTTCAGGCTACTGCATCGTATTCAGTATGTGATATGTCCTGCATAATCACAGCTGACAGAATATCAGGTATTTGTGTCTTACGAGAAGCTGCCCAATGGCAGTGGTGACCAGGAAATCTGGATTTTAAAGCTTGGGAGTCCAAAACAGAGTTCCTAAATGCATTTTGAAGCATCTAATAAAGTGTATTGTTTAAAGATATAGTAAGATAAGTAGCTTTCTGTCAATGGAGTGAGCTTTTGCTGTTGTTTTTTTTTCCAAAAAAAAGCTATGTTTAAAAAAGTATTTCAGTGTTCCACTTTCCATGACATATTCAGCAGCTAATGTTGTAAAAGAAACAACCAAACACCTAAAAAGCACCACCACAGAATATTTCACTTTTTAGTTTTTATTCTGGGGGTGAGAAGGGAAGGCACAATAATTAGGAGCTTTTCAAATCAATTATTTGCTAACTGGATTCTGGAGAAATATTTGAAAGTGTATTTTTTCTCAATTCATAGTAACAAATATTTTTATATGTTTGAATTTCTTCAGGAATTATTTTTTTCTTGTTGTTGCATTTCTATTCAGTCCATGCATAAAGCTACACTGGAATTTTATTAACACGGTGAAACTTTTTAGTGTCCTTAAGAATCAGGATGTTAAATAAAAGGCTAGGTGTGTAAATAACACACTTGTTAAAAATAAGTTCAGTTAGTCCTAAGAACAATCAGTTTAAAGTTGTGAAATGATTTTGAAAAGGTGAAGATGTAATGTCAAAGAAGCATAACGAAAAAGAATCTGAAAAATATGAAAAAGAAATAGACATTAATGCAGCATTAAAATTTTCATTGCAGTTGATAAAGCATGTTAATCATCAGGCTATAAATACGTAAAATTATATAGCTTAATTTTACACAGGAGACTGGAGAATGCTTTCAGATTTCAATTCCTAAACAGCAGAACTAAATATATATCTATATAAGTACATATAATGTCAGGTTTAACCTTAAATGATACTGTTAAGAATTTGTGACAAGTACACTGAGATACACTCAGTGATGCCTATTATACCCCAATGATTAAATGTAATGTATATACAAATGAATGCTGTATCCATACATTATATCTTGTGAATAGAATTTAATGCTTATTCTCTTTTAACTTCCATCACTAAATGGCAAAATAAATACCAGAAAGATAACAGCTGTTTACAAGGTTACATGTGGATGAAGAGAGTTGCAATTTCATTTACTTTCTTATTTTGGGAGTTGATAAATGGATTAAGTCAAAAGAAACCTCTCAACACCAGTATTATCAGATGATGAAGCTTTTTACAGAGACATTATGAATGATTCATAGAGCGCAATACCAGGTAAAATTTCAAAGAGAGTTTAACATTAATCAACTATCTTAAAACTTTTGGAAAGTATAAAAATATATGATTTAACCCAACTATTCCCTCTTGCAGAGTCCATAGTTTACTCACTGTTCTATGTGATTGCCACTTTGAATTAAACACCTTTTCACACCATTTGCTGTGCAGATGGCAAAGTGCTCTGTGAATGACAGAGCTGAAACCCCAGGAGCTCTGAGCAGTACGCTGGAAATACATCACAATAAGCAGACACCTATTATCTACTCTTGACTTGGCTGTAATCTCCTCCTGCAAATCCTGGACTGTCGGCTCTTCCCTTTGGCTTTTTTCTCATAATACACCATCTCTGCACATTTTTTAGAGTGTGGTGTGGAGATCTCTGTCAGTGTCTAGACCACCCTCTGTAAAGTTCAACACTTGGACAATTCACACCTCTCACTGCCTGGCAGCAAGGAGTGGGTATTGCCTCCTCTGTGCTCTCTGCTGTGAACACGTTTGGCAATGGTATGAGAGAAAGAGCTGCTTAAAGCAGCTGTAGTGTGAGTCCCACGGTGCTCCTCATACCCCTGAGCAATCCAAAACCTGCCAGTTTCTGCTCTGGAAGGCAGGCACAAGAGCAGGGACATCATTCTGGCTCTCCTCTGTGTGTCCTCCTGACCTTAAGGCATTCACACCTTCCTGCACACCTGCACTCATCTTTTTCTGAGGCTCTTTTCTTCCTCTGAAAAGCATTGTTTTTTTTGTTCTTTTTTCCATAATGTATGTCCACCTTAAACACTCCAGCAGAAGAAGAAAAACAAGCAAAATATACCCCTATACACCTGAAATTGTTTGGGTCTCTAAAACTACTCCCATCTCATTCTTATCTGTAGTAAGCTCTCTTGAGTGTGCTATTCATTATCTCAGGTCACTGTTAGACAGAATCTGCTTCATTTTCTTCCTGGATTCTTTCAGTCCAGCGTTCACATCCTTCTCTTGGCTGAAATCCCTCTTTCTGGATTTTGAAGTGTTCTTTTCCCAGTCAGATCTCAAGAATTGTACCCTACTCACCCTGCTTATTCTCCCTGTAAACCATATTCACTTTCAACCATATTCTCCACGAGGCATTCTCCTCTGTGCTATGCTGCATTCCATGTTTGAGTCCTTTCCTGCTTTTCCTCATAGCTGTTGCATAGTCCTTTGCTATTTAATGTGTCTTTTAAAGGATTTTTATTTCTTCAAATTTGTATACATTTTCTAGGGTTCAGTCACAACTCTTCATTCTCTATATCTTCTCTAGGTTCATTTCACTTGTAGAGGTAAATTTAACTGAATTACTTGCAGGCACTGTACTGCTTTATTTCTATATTCCAAACATAAATCTTAAATTCTCGGTGTGTCACAGCAACACAAATATCTAGCACTTCAGCTTTCCTCCTTTTCAATCAGACCATTTGCCATTCTTCACCTCACTTCATACTTAGATGCACACTTTGGCATCATCTTTGATTTTGACAAATCTCATCATCTGCAAATCAAGATATATTAATACTTTCAGATTTTCTGTGTGCTGTTTTCAACTTCAGCTCTTGATACAACAGCAGCTCGGTATCCTCTTGCAGTACCGTTCTCAAGATTAAGAACACAGTAATTTTCACCTATCCTTCTTCAGAATGCTGCTAAGGAAGTCCATCCTATCTTCCCTTTTTCCCCATTTCTCTACTAGTTTTATCTTCTCCATTATGTCAAATGTACTCTACTTGTTTTCATTCCTGTGTCTCCTGAAATGTATCTGTACTCTTGTATATAAAAAGAAAACTTTGACTCCTCATAATTAAGCTTAATATTATGTTACCTCTGATTTTTATTAGAATAGTCTATGGCTTTATTATACTTTAAATACATCTTAAAAACATTTATTTTCAGGGATACCTCTATAAGCATGAAAATGTAAAGCTTCTGTTGTCTGATGATCACGGTCTCATTTTCTTGAGCAGTTGATTGCTTCCAGTTGTTACTTCTTAGCTATATACTATAAACTCTTTGAAACTGGGACATACTTCCATTAAGTGTTGGGACAGTTTCTTCCTGGTCCATGATGACCTATTCTTGTCCCTTCATCTCGAAATTGCTCCTTTCACTAGGCCAGTGTTGCAGGAAAAATTCATAAAATATTTCTTGTTCTTCGAGATCTTCATCTCTTCCCTTCTCTGGCTTTTTTTTTTTTTTTTAAGAGCAAAGTAATGTAGATTTCTAAAATTAATGACAAGGCTTCATACCATTTTATTGCATGGGTAAGTTATTATTGTGTTATCACAATGAACTGGAGGCATACAAGTAAAATGAATGTTGGAAACCCATGTGATTGGATTTCTGAACAGAACCGGAGGCTGATCTTGGCTTACGGGAGGATTTTCAGAGACAATTTATGCAAGCAACTGTTCATGAGCACTTCAGGTGGGAGTGGGATACTTGGCTATGTCTAATGGAAGGAAATGAGCCCAGATTAAATGCTAAGAAAAAGGCTGAGCTGTGGGAAAAGTTAAAAATACTCTGCCACCTTTTTGCTGTTGGAGAAAAAAGTCCAATCAAAAACACTAAAGAAAGAAAAAAAGAGATCTGATTTACAGATCTTAATAGAAGGAACAGAATAAAATCCACCTAAGTCTACAGACAGAAGCAGTAAGTCAAATCTCTTAATGTGGAAAAATTTTATAATGTATAGAATTGAAAAAATGGCTGTGGAATTATTTCTGTCACATGTAGAAAAACTGACACAAAAAGACCACCTTCAAAAACACTCTAAGGCAATTAATGCATTATATCTTTCCAGAAATCTTTTTGACAGAAGTGGTATGTGATGTGAGGATATTGTATGATATTCCCCTCTTCCCGTATTAGTACAGATTCTGCGAAATGGAATAATTAAAAAATAATTTAAAATTGGTGATGTTGTTTTTAAGTTCAGATAGAAAATATATTGAGTTTATTTTGAAGAGAAAAGAAAGAGAGTGAAGAGCAACTAGCATTTGTAGTAAGTACTGATACCTTTAGTAAATATTCAGGAAAGAAACAACTACAACCACAGTAATTAGTAATTTGCAGCTATTTCAGCAACAAGCTAGTGAAGAACTTTGAAGGTTATTTTTATCAGACTCCTCAGTGAGACAGGCTTCTGCCTCTCTTGTGCGCTAGCCATGGATCTGTTAGAAAAACAGAACTGCATAAAACTATGCAAATGACATACTTTCCTCACGGGATTGTCTATGTTCTTTCCTGCTGAATTCTACCAAGAAGAAAATTTTTGCTAAAAGATGTATGAGCAGATTCAATCTGAGGTCTTCTCATGCTTAAAAAAAAACAATCTGCATCTTCCTATCAGGACATAGTGCCTCCTGGTGCTTCCCATTGTGTAAGGATATAATTGCAAGAATTGCTTTTGCTATTTGTCTTTTTTTACAGAACAAAATGGTAGCAAAATCTGATATCTTTTTGGTTTCAAGCCTCCCTGTCAGCTTTGTTCAAGTCATTTGAACAAAGTACTTCATCTGAAGTACTATGCACTGTTAATTGCTGTCCTAACAGGAAAATGAATGTTCTCTGTTTCTCCTGATTTGGCTGCCAAACAGGTAAGCCTCTACAAGAGTATATTTCTCAGTTTCCACAACTGGAGTCATATAGGTCAATTAATTTCTGCAGTGTGGATATGGAATTACATACTGGCCTTAAACTACTTATTTAGATAGTTAGAAACAATATATCACAAAATATCTGAAAAAAGTTCAAGTCTTCATGCAAGATGTGATAATATTTTTGCTGAAATAGAGCCATTTTGATGTAGAGAACTATCATGATTTATGTACAACTAGATGTCTACTATAGCATGAAATTATTTCCTGGAAGCATTTATATTTATATTCAGACAATAGAGGAGCCTAGGGTGATTCCAATGAAGATGTCCACATCATAATGACTTTGGATAAATGAGTCTCTGATCTGCAATGCAGTCAGCTTCTTGTGGTTAGTTACAGTTCACCCTACAGTTCCAAGTTCAACAGATTCCTTAGTTAGATTAATCATAACTCACAAGCTGTTTTAACAGTGCTTTTCTTCTAATCATTCACTTCACACCTACCAGGTAGTGTCAATGAAAAAGTAGAAGTAATTAATAACAAGAATGAGAATAAATAATACCCGGTCAGTCTGAGACTCCTAGTTCCATCAAGAAGATTTGCGCAAGGTCTGCTCTGAAAGTAATGCCTTCTAATTTATCCTGTTGGACCACGAAGTTAGAGGCAGATGTTGGTGACATGGCAGTAGAGGTTGAACCTTCTCACCAATATTGTGCTACATTTTGCTGCCGTGCAACAGATGGCAGCAGAAGGGCAGTCTGACAAAGTGATGTCTGACATGGAAGTGTGTATGAAGCAAAGGTGTGGAATTGAGTTTCTCCATGTGGAAAAAAATTTACCCATTGATATTCATCTATGCTTGCTGAACATTTCTGGAGACCAAACAGTGGATGTGAGCACAGTGAGACAGTGGGCGGTGTGTTTCAGCCGTGGCAACAGCGACAGTGGGTCACCTCCACAGGTGTGGATGCTTATGAGCATGGCACACAGGCTCTTGTTCATCACTGGTGAAAATGCATAGCTAATAGTGGTGCCTATGCTGAAAACTAGTGTTTTGTAGCTGAGAATTTATTCCATCAAATAGCTTTCTTGTGCTTTTTGTATCTGTTGTAGTTTCCATGGAAATAAATATGGGCATTACTTTCAGAGCAACCCATGTACATTGTAACTAGATCTAGACAAATCTCTCACCTGGACTTTGCACCAGACAGAAAATACTGATCATTAACATTCACCTCTGGAGTGGGAGGTACTCTGCTACTCATGGCCAGATATACAGAAAACCCAGCATTCTCCTCTCTTTGGGACAAGACAGTGAAAAGATGTAAATGTCCTAGATCCCACTTGGTAGGACCTAGGCATCTAACTGGAGAATAAAAGTCTCATCATCAATTTGATCATGAATGGTGGTGAATTTCTTAGCCAATGGCTCTGTGTTTAACAGCATGAACTCGAGCAGAATCCCCATCTGTCATTACCTTGTATTACTGAGATATAACAGATGGCAAAGCTAATGGAACTGAAATTAAACCTCTCAGCCTCGGTTTACACTTAACTGTATCACCTTTTACTGCCTTATGATTGGCTGCAAAGAGGGAAAAACTTAATATTCTGGTGTTGTAAAACACGTAAAAACGAGGAACAGGAAGAAATAGTACTACTACATTCCTCAGGCCACAGGAGAGGAGCTGTGCACTGAAAAGGTGCTTGACTTGGTAAACAAAAAAGTGGATTCCATCTTAAATAAGCCAGACTCACTGCAAAATGAATAATCTTTTTCACCCATTTTTACAGTCTCAGCCATGGCATTTTAATATGATTGATTTTTACATCAAAGCTCAACGTTAAACTTGATTTCAGGAAATGTTAAAATTAAATAGATTTCTTTTTAAAGGGAATGAAGTTACAGGAAACAAAACCAATGTAGACTTCTTCAATTCACTGAGTTGTCTAATGTGTTTTATTCAAAACAAGCAGCTGGCACATGCATTACATTTGCTACTTTCACCAGACTGAGCAGGTAAAATTAAGTTAATAATTGCTGACACGAAAAATTAAATATTATTTGTAAAGGGTTCTTTTCTTTGTAATTCTTGAAAGTGTATATGTATAAAAATTAATTTATGCCGTACAGATCAATTGCATAAATTTTGAGACTCTGATATTTCTTACCTTGCAATGGGAGTTAGACTTTCATAGAATCGTAGAATCCTTAGAGTTGGAAAGGACCTCTAAAGGTCATCTAGTCCAACTCCCCTACAATGTACAGGGACATCTACAGCTAGATCAGGTTGCTCAGAGCTTGGTCCAGCCTGACCTTGAATGTCTCCTTATATGCTTTCATATATATATATATGAGTGTTTCCTTACAGAAACTGAACCCAGTAGCAATTTCAATTAATTAGTGAGAGGTTTGTATTGAAGTTCAATGTTTGTAAAGATTTGGAATGTTTTACCTGTAGTATGATAAATCTTCAACACTTCTAGCACCACATAAACTTTAGGCATAATGATATAATATAACTTCCCGATTATAATGATATTTTAAATTCATGACAGAACATGAGGTATTTGTTGGTTTATTTATTTACTTTTTTAATAGGTGAGGTCTAGTGTAGGGTTGTTCTGATTGTCAGAAGTTTCACTTAATCTGGTAGTTGTAAAGTGTGTGTAATTTTCTTAAAAGTCTGCTTTATGAAAATTGGTTAATGTAAATCTATTTTTGTGAAATATATTTTGTTGGCTTTGTTCCTTGATCATAGAGAAATTATTGTTGAAATTTACACTGACGTTAAGGTAATAAAAATACCTGTATTTTATTTCTCCTGTTATTCCATAAAATGGAAAAATACAGTTTCTTTTTTACCATCTCCATCCAAGAGAGTATAGCTGCATTGTGAAAAAAAGAACAGTTTGTCCTCTTTTTATTTTAAGTTTTATGGCGTATTGTGGACAGTTCTTTCTTACATCATTGCCTCATTCATCTATGTAATACTATCATTTCCATAATTACTGGAATAGCCACTGAAATCAAAGACTACTCTCCATAAAAAAAATACAAAGTCTTCAGTGTCATCCATCTTCATGGAAACAGAAAGGTCCAGTTTCATTCCAACAGCTTTTGCTGCTTAAAAGTTAGATTTCTTTGTTGAGCTACCAAGATTCCCTTACTAGTGAAGTCTGAAGGTGCTTATCTTTAGCCTGGAAGGAGCTTAGAAAACTGAAATGGACTAGCCTCCTAATTTTGTAATGGATAAAATTAGAGGACAAGACCTCTATCTGGAGTTGTCATTTTTTTGGAAATCACAATGTTATCATGGCTTGGAGTGTAATGCATTCATAGTGCAATATCCAAATACATTATGGACACTACAGAAAAAGAGTAGTGCAGTACTACTGATTTCATTAAGGCATATGATTTCCTAATGTTGCTAAAATATGCAAAAGGAAAGAATTCAAAATGAGGAAAACACTTTTATGTATCACTATCCTTCTCTCTGGCTCTACTTGCTTTTGTTGGTGGTGGTAGTGGTTTTGTTTGGTTTTGTATGTGTTTCATTTAATTTCTGAATGAGCCGTAAACTGTATTTTACAACAATTATAGAAATATCTAGTCTGATGAGAGGTTAAAATGCATACTCCAAATGCATGTCTGTTTCTGTATATCTATATATTTTAATTCCAACATACTTGAGTTGAGGCTTCAGAGAAGCTAAGGTTTTTTTTTAATATCGGATACCATTTAAACTGAAACCAAACATACAATGATTTTGGCTTCATTCAGGTTTGTTAAAGGTGCAAATATTTTTATTTTTTTTATTTTATCATCTGCTGTGATGCATAGCACAAAAAACAGGTTTTTAATCCTTCCACAGCATTCGTACCTCGTAATTTCTGGCTGTACTAAAATTCAGTGTACAGTTGTAACATCACAGGGGAACCTGTTCGGAATTTCAGCAAGAGGATACCCACTGTTCTCCCTGCCTCCCAGCCCAAAGGTGAAATCATGAGGAAGTTTCTGATGGAACTTAATCGAAAGTAAATCACTCTACTGCTTCAGGGTTATTTTTGGCTTCCCTGTGTTACTTCCTCCTTACGTTCTGTAAAATTACATCCCCATCCCTCCTGATAATGTTTGTCTTGGGTCTGTCTGTAAATCTGGAGTGAGCCTTTGGTTTGTTACCACATTTTATAGTTCATCTTCTCTCTATTTTCTCACAAACTTTTATCCACACTATCCCTCTGATGCCACAGAAATACTAATAGATTTTTTTTCTTCCCAGTCTTTCTGTCTTCACTTCAGTCTTTTGCACGTAACAAAAACAGTAAGTTCCCTAGAGAGGCCTCTGTTCTCTCAAGCATCACTACAATCCAAATGTCTCCCAGGAGCTGAGCAGCACCACAGCGATGCAATCTAATCAGGTATTGGAGCCTTGGGTCTTATGCTGGAGGTGATGTCACTGGCAAAAACTATAGCAGACTGAACCGAATATCACTCCGGGGAAAAAAAAATAAAACAGAAGAACACAAAACTGTCCCTTGCAAGCACAGTAATGGCTTTACATGAGACTAAAAACCAGACTCACTGGCTGACTGTTCACCATTTAACACTTAAAAGGATGAGGACTGAATTTTCACACTACTAGCATGCTAGGAACTATCCTATTACAAAGGTAAATAGACATCAAACTATCAAAGCACAAGAAAACATTACTATTCCTTTTATTTTCAAAAAAAAAAACAAAACCCTAAATGTGTGTCTGTTTGGTATTTGTAGTGATTACAGACTTAAGCATTTGTGCTGCCATATATCCTTCCTGGAGTCTGTAGTTATTCTGACACTTTGGGGTATATTCAGGTGTATGTTGTACGCTGTCTGAACCACAAGTTCATGTTGTTAAGCTTTCTACCGCAAAGGCTAAAAACTTCCCTTGAAATACAGGCTGAGATTTTGATGTATTCTCATGATATCAAAACAAAATTAGAACTTCAGGGTCAGGTCTTGTCTGTAATCTGGCTGGAAGGTGGAAAAATTATTTCATTTGGGGCTGAACTGTTTACAAAAGCCAGGAAGAGCCTAATCCATTTCCATAAAAAGCTCTGTATTTCATAATGGAAGGTGCACCTTCCTTTCTTTTTTTGAATGTTTATAATACAAGGTATGTGAATCGTATCTTCATCTCTTACAAAGTTATTTTTGTCGTGCAAAATTCTGATAATGAACTCCTTCCTTGCATAGTTTCCAACTACGTATTAGGGACACGTCTTCCCATAGTTTGAAAATTGGAATATGGTGCAAAATAATTAAGAAGGTTAATTTATATCTCATCAGGATTTCAAAACATAAATGCTAGATGCTGCTGCTAGTGGCTAATCTTAGCTTTTTATATCTTTCCTCTAACTCCATCAGAAAGCAGCCCTGTGGAGAAGGACTTGGAGGTTCTGGTGGACAAAAAGCTGGACATGAGCCAGCAGCATGCATGTGCATCCCAGAAGGCCATCAGTATCCTTGGCTGCATCAAAAAAGGAGTGGCCAGCAGAGCAATGGAGGTGTTCTCCTATACTCTGCCCTCGTGAGGCTCCACCTGGAGGACTGCACCCAGGCCTGGGGCCCCCAGCACAAGAATGGTGCAGAGCTATTGAAGCAGGTCCAGAGAACGGCCATAAAGATGATCAGAGGGCTGGAGCACTGCTCCTATGGAGACAGGCTGTTCGGAACGACCTTTTACTCTGTGTGGTAGTGATAGGATGAGGTGGAAGGGCTTTAAACTGAAAAAAAAAAAAAAAAGAAAAAAAGGAGATTTTGGTTAGATGTTAGGAGGAAATTCTTTACTCAGAGGAGGTTGAGGCATTCATTGGAACAGGTTGCCCAGAGACACTGTGAATGCCCCATCCCTGGAGGTGTTTGGGACCAGGTTGGCTGGGGCTTTGGGCAGCCTGATCCATTGAGTGGCAATCCTTTCCATAGCAGGGGGATTGGAACTAGTTGATCTTTAAGGTCCCTTTCCACCTACGCCATTCTGTGATTCTGTGATTGATTCTATCAGATGTGAATAACTCATGACCTATTTTAGTGGAAGCTTGAGGTTTAAGGCTTTTTTTCCTCTTCCCAGTCCCCACTGACAAAGTTAAATCAATCTTGTCTTATTGGAGTTCCTCTTTCTCTGTTCGTCTCTTTGAAGCCTGGCTCTAGGCAGTAGCTGATCCACTGGTAAGCAGGGTGGTTGAGAAACATCTGTTATTACAGTCAGCTGTTCTGATAAACAAAACGTGGCTTCTCTACTCATCAAAAGAGGAATCTTGGTTTCTTACAATCTACATATTTTTTTTCCTCGTCTTTGGTGAGGATTCAATAATCCAGAAAATTTTGTCAAGAAACTGACTTACTGAAACACATAAAGCTTCTAGTAGAAGATGGGAGGCAGCCATCTGGTTGACACCCAGCTATGACAAAAAGTGGAAGCAACATGTAAGTCAAATACCAGAAAAGGGCAGAGAAATTTGTTCTATCGGTGGTGGTTGTTCTTCAAGGAGAACTTGTCTTGAATGTTCTTCATTTTCTTGTCGTGAACAATCTTCCTCTTGCACATCATTGCAGTTAAAGTTTGTAATGGTTTTCAGACATGTCAGTCTCTTAGAAATACTCTAGGCTGCTAAGTATTCATGCAAGTAAAGAAGTAAATGATTAATGGGAATGCTCAAGAATAAGAAAAAAGTAGTGCTCATTTGTGATATCCTGTATTAGTACCATGGTGGAAAAGAATTTTGGCAAGATCCAAGTCTAAGCAGAAATAAGTTTCAAATTAGGCTGAAGAAACTTGGCACGGTTCTTTGGTTACTATGTTAAAACAGTTAAAAATACACGCCTAGGAACGTTCTGACAATCTTTCTAAAAAGCTATTGTTTGCATTAGAAAATTGAAACTATATTTTACTTTTTAATCCAGTTCTATTAATAAAATGGCAATAGCACTGACATATGACAAAATGGGAAGCATTGGAACTCAGTAGACGTAATTTTCTCCAGGTAAATGGTCTAATTAAGAAGGAATTCACCTTCAGCACTGAGGTGCTTCAAACTATGTGTTAACTGTGGAGATATGTGAAACTCTGATTACTGAGATGCAGAGTTCTAACAGTTTTCTGGATCCTTGTCCACTACGTTTATACTCAAAGGGTGGAATCTGAGTGCATGCCCTGTATCCATGTTAGAGTAAGGTCTACAGGTAGCAGGATAGCCGCTCTAAATTTTAGTCAGGACTGCCTAGTCCTTGCAGCCTAAACCAAAGAACACATTACAGTCTTCTCTAGTCTTTCTCCTAAGTATTCTAATACTTATACAGTGTACAGCTACCTATAATTCCCCAAAATGCTGTACTTGGAAGTGGAACTGTGATTTACAACTTGGAGATATTTAATGGCTGCTATTCTCTGATTATTTAAGACTGCAGAGGCAGAATCCCCAAGTGCATTCTCCATCCCACCAGCCCAGTTTGCTAGTCCAAATATAACAATGATGAGCAAAGTAGTCGCATGAGACCAACTCAGTTGGATGTATTCTCACCTGCTTATTCCAAATGTATAGAAGTGCAGATATAGTGAGGGACAGCACACTTGGGATTACAGTAAAATGGTGTTAGATTGCAAGCAAAAAAAATAGTAAAGATGGGAAAGTGAGAAAAGTGGCTAACGTTTTCATTGTTATGGGTTTTTTTTTTTGGTTGATTTTATTTTTAAGTGCCAGGTCTATATTTGTTTCCACACTTAAAAATTATTTGAATGTATATTTTTTAAAATCAGAAAGTGTGATCAGTGCATATAGCAGAGTGGATGCTGCTATCTTTCCATAACAGTTCTTCTGCCACAATAATCAAATGTGAATAAGCTATTCCAGTAGAATCTTTTTATACCAGATCACCTACAACCACTTTAGAGCTTGTGCCTTTTTTAACCTTAACAAGTTCAAGATGATGTATTTAAAGTGGTGTAAACATCACATGTAAACAAACCTCTTAAATTTATTCCTTAGCTGAAATATGACTCACCAACTTCAGTTTGACCGAGTATTCACCCAGCTGTGCTGTTTTCCCATTCATCGGGTAGGATTAACAGTATTTACTTACCACATATCAGAGCAGGGAAGATTAATTATTGTCTGTGTGTTTTAAATGTTTTGAGGATGAACAGTACTACCTAGCTACTAACCATCCACCACAAAGGAAGCTGTAATGACCTACAGAACAAGGTACCATAATGCTTTCATCTGGAACCAGCCGCTTATAAGCATTAATCCCTTCCTAAAATCTAGAAAATAGGTTTAGGGGATATTTAGATCTGAGCAAAAAGAACGGCAATGCTCCTCACTGTACAGAGGGAAAAAAAAAAAAAAACTTGTAAAATAATTATTTGCATCTCTTGCAAGACAGTAATAGTTTTGTGAGGAGACAAGTTGCATTTGCTTGCCCTCTGGCAGAGGAACTCCAAGGGCTGCCCCATGTTAAACATTAGTTACTGTACACAGGGCAGCACTTGTTTTTCCCACTGTGAAACAATAAGTGCTCCTCCTGTGACTAAAAGCAATGATTATTAAGACCACAACTGTCGCTGCTGAAAAATTTGGTCCCCTATGCCAGTATGCCTTGGGCAAATTTTTATCACTTTCAGTGGTCAGCATCTCTATTTTTCCTTCATCAGGATTTGCTTGGCATGTTTATATTTTCAAATACCTGTACATGACAATGTGATTTACACATCTTTGCCACCAAAGTAAAATTTAGATTTTTAAGAGCAAAATGAAGTATTTCATCTCCAAATCTAAATTAACTATGGTCTTCATTCTGTGCGATTATTTAAAAAAAAAAAAAACAACAACACTAAAACCTTTAGTTGTGCCCATCTGAGGATATTAACTTTCAAATCTTTTTAAAGCTGTTATGCTGGCTTGATAGAAATGTGCATGGCATGCACTGTACAGTCCTGGTCTAATCAAAAATAATTTCATTAAAAAATTGCTGCATAGGTGTTTTTTTCCACTAGACTACACACAGCATTTTAAGTTATCTCTCACTTTTTCCCTTTGGACTTTAAGGCTTACAAATGGAGCTTCATGCTTCATGAAACAAAGACTTGCAGGCTGCTTAGGCAACCACAAACAACCGGACAGGAAGATGACAGTCGGGGCTGGAATCTTAAATCCCAGGCAAAGCCACATCAGGCTGGCAAGCTTGTGCTTATGATGCCTCCATTACTCACAGGGGGGAGGATATTATTCTGAGATACTTTATACTTGTTCCACTGGCCACTGGCCACTAGCTATTTTACAGGCTCCTGGAATGATATAGAATCATAGAATCATCATAGAATCATAGAATGGTTCAGGTTGGAAGGGACCTTAGAGATCATCTTGTTCCAACCCCCCTGCTATGGGCAAGGACACCTACCACTAGACCAGGTTGCCCAAAGCCCCATCCAGCCTGGCTTTGAATACTTCCAGGGAGGGGGCATCCACAACTTCTCTGGGCAACCTGTTCCAGTGTCTCACCACCCTCACAGGGAAGAATTTCCTCCTTATATCTAGTCTAAATCTACCCTCTTCCAGTTTATAACCATTACCCCTTGTTCTGTCATTATCTATCCTTGTAAAAAGCCCCTCCCCAGCTTTCCTGTAGGCCCCCTTCAGGTACTGGAAGGCTGCTATCAGGTCCCCCCGCAGCCTTCTCTTCTGCAGGCTGAAGAGTCCTAACTCTCTCAGCCTGTCCTCGCAGGGGAGGTGCTCCAGCCCTCTGATCATCCTCATGGCCCTCCTCTGGACCCGCTCCAACAGCTCCACATCCTTCTTGTGTTGGGGGCCCCAGAACTGGACACAAGACTCCAGGTGAGGTCTCACGAGAGCAGAGTAGAGGGGCAGAATCACGTCCCTCGACCTGCTGGCCACGCTTCTCTTGATGCAGCCCAGGATGCGGTTGGCCTTCTGGGCTGCAAGCGCACACTGCCGGCTCATGTTGAGTTTCTCGTCAACACACACCCCCAAGTCCCTCTCCTCAGGGCTACTCTCAAGCCATTCTCCAACCAGCCTGTATGTGTACTTGGGATTGCTCTGACCCAGGTGCAGGACCTTGCACTTGGAGGGTTCTATAAGTTCTATACTTCTATAGAAAAGATTTGTTCTTTCATGCTCCTAGCTTTTGTGGTTTTGGAGAATTTTTAAAGCTCCACTCTGGTCCAAAGAAAGAAAGAGAAAGAATGCCAGACATGACTCAGTCCTTTTCAGGTATCGTATTATTTTTAGAACAAGCTTACTGTTTCTTGTATTTGGCAAAACTGTACTCATCCTGGATGCATAGTCCTATCCCTAATGACCAAAACCTTAGTCCAGAGATGACTTCCTTTGAGAATATAATAAAGAGAGCTCCTAAGAATAACATGAATGAAAAAAATTATTTCTGCCTCATCAATTGCAGACCCTGAGGGCAGTGCACAATTGCTATGTTGACTCACTGAAAAGCAAGAGAATTTGTATTGTCTTGAGGGAATGAACCTCTAGCCTCCCAACACACACAATATATGCTCACCCCTTTCCTATTCAATCCGGTTCACTGCTTCATTTTTTCCTGGAATGAATACTGAGTAGCAGCTTGATTTGCATGTTTTATTTTACTCTTAAAAAAAAATAAAAATCCTCTGAACTCAATCAAATAGAGGAAAGAAAACCAACGGCCTCTTACACCAACAAAAAGTCTTGAATCAAAATTATCCTTAAAATATGTGACTGTGTTCTATAGACAAGCACAGCTAGTGCTACTGACTTGCTTGATATTGCTTTACATTAGAGCGACACAATTGAGATAGTTGAACCCTTGCACTTCTAAGCTCATGAGGGACCACCCTGGAGCAAAGCTAACAGGATAAATCAGAAATTACTTCAAGACCAGAAGTAATTAAATTCTCAGGGCTGGATAATGTAAGAGAAAGAGCCAAGCAATTAGGCATGCAGAGGAAAAATAATTGCTCAAACAGATGCAGAATGCAGCAAAGAATTAACCTGGAGTTACACAAAAAAGATTAAGTTCGTGCAGAATATATAGACCTAAGGTTGATGTGGCAAGGAGTTGTTGTATGCATTGCCTTGAAGGATTCTATATGAACTGTATAGTATAGATCGTACACTTTACAAAAAATCTGTCCATGAGTCATCTTGACAGCGGTAGTTCCCAGCTGAGCACTGCCTTAAAGCTAGATGTCCCTGGAAGCAGTTCACAATATAGAAGAGCTGAGGACACACCATGAACCAGGCATTGCTCAGTCTGATCTCTGCAGCCTGTACCTCCTGGCGGCACCCAGCCAGTGTAACAATAACCATGGAACCATTCTCTCTTATAAGGACAGTTGTTTACTTTATAGTCACTGGAATGTGTCAGTAATCAGACTAAACTGCTCTTGTTTGTAGTGACACCTCAGTCTGTCTGACTGTAGGAGTTACTCCTGTGTTCAGAGGTCCCACACTGTTGAATTCACATGACTGAAATTGCTGGGGAGACTACACAGAAGTTGCCCAGACATGCAGGCAGGAAGTTAGAAAGGCAAAAGCCCAGCTTGAACTCAGACTGGCTACTGCAGTAAAAGAGAACAGAAAATGCTTTTACAAATATATTAACAGTAAGAGAAGAACTAAGGAGAATTTCTCTCCTTTACTTGATGCAGCAGGGAATGTGACCACTGAGGAAAAGGCTGAGGTTCTCAATGCCTTCTTTACATCTGTCTTTAATAGTCAGATCAGTTATCCTCAGGGTACTTTTCGCCCTAACCTGGAAGTCTGGGATGGAGCACAGAATACACCCCCTGTGATTCACGCTGAGACAGACAGATACCTGCTCCTTCATCTGGACTGCCACAAGTCCATGGGACCAGATGGGATCCACCCTAGGGTGCTGAGGGAGCTAGCGGAGGTGATTGTCAAACCGCTTTCCACCATCTATCAGCATTCCTGGTTATCTGGAGAGGTCCCAGAAGACTGGAGGCTTGCCGATGTGACTCC
>WBMW01002666.1:312951-372530 GCA_013396635.1 Penelope pileata
CTGAGGGAGCTGGGATTGTTTAGTCTGGAGATGAGGAGGCTCAGGGGAGACCTCATTGCACTCTACAACTTCCTGAAGGGAGGTTGTGGTGAGGAGAGGGTCGGCCTCTTCTCCCAGATAACTACTGACAGGACAAGAGGGAATGGCCACAAGTTGTGCCAGGGGAGATTTAGATTGGATATGAGGAAAAACTTTTTCTCTGAAAGAGTTGTCAGGCACTGGAATGCCCTGCCTAGGGAGGTGATGGAGTCACCGTCCCTAGCGCTGTTCAAGAAGCATCTAGACGAGGTGCTAAGGGACATGATTTAGTAGCTTAGTGGGTAGGGATGGTGATAGGAAGACGGTTGGACTAGATGATCTTGTAGGTCCCTTCCAACCTAATGTTTCTATGATTCTATGCTCTCTCCACAAAGGTCTCAGATAACCTTTTGAGTCAATATTATTTCCCAGCTCTCACTTCTGGCATGGTTTAGGAGTGGTCCAGACTGCCCTGAGGTCAGCTTCCCATGAAGACAGTCTCTGGATAGCCCTGCACTCTCCATGCTGCAGCCTGTCAGCGCAGTGCAGGTTGTGGTCATGGTGTCTGGACTGCATGGCAGAGGGGCCCAGTGGCACAAGACTCATGACACCCCTCAGCACAGGTGACGTGATTGAACCTAATCTTAGTTGCCACATTTGATCACTTCATGGGTGCTAGAAGTTAATACTTTTCATTTAGAAATAAAATCAATAAATCAAACTTCACTCACGGTCCTGCTGCTTAAGTGTGTCATTATGTATAGCAGTGCAGTACAAACCAGGGATGTTAGAAAGATTGCAGTCCATTTCTGAGAAGATGGGGATTCTTTCCTAGGCTCAGCACCAATAAACAATTAACCATGCTTTTGCAAACTACAGTGCAAAACTCACATTAAATGACTGATTTTCTGTTTTACTTCAGTGGTAGAGATTTCTGGATATTTCAGTAGGAGTCTGCAGTACACATCAAAACATACACATCTACTTGTTTGGATTCCCACAGCCTGACTTAATTCCCATTGAGTCACTAGAAATATCCTGGTTGACTTAAACAGCTTTTTGATCTGTACCAGTCTCCTCTGGAGCAGCCAAATTCTGTTGAATAACTAGCTCTCTTAGAGTTTTCACTCCATGCATCTACTTCCTTAATTTGTGGAACTACTTTTTTTCTGCCAGGATCATTAACTTTTTGAAATAGTACTAAGAACTATTTTGCTAATCATAAAACGTAATTTTAAATACTCGCTATAGACATCCAATTCTAAATACAAATAGATTTTGATTGAAATGATGAGACGCTTCTCGTAAGATCCATTAGAGATACTAAACATCTGCAAATTCCACAGCAAATTCTAGTTAACATTATTTGTCTTCAAATTTTTATTTTCATTTTTGTACTTTTTTAGATATTGACTCATTTATTCTTCTGAAACCCAACAAACCATTAGATTAAGAATAATGACTGCATGCTCACTTTATCCATGTGCTAAGATAGTATCAATTGACACAAACCAGTCTGTACACTGTGCTGTGTTCGAGAAATGAAAATCTACACTATAAAAGTTAGACCTTTCTATTCTAAAGAGCTCAAAGGAATCTATAGATATTATTGACACTAGGTTACTACAAAGCATTATAGTCAAGAAATAGAGAGGCAAGAAAATTAGTTCCTATACTGAATACTGATCAACCTTTGTGCTTAGTTTAACCTTTTTCTGAGCAGAAATTTGCCCTATTTAGGGGCATTTCAGAGTCTTCTATGATATGGCAAACAACAGATAATTTTGTTCCATCAGATGCCAGCAAAAGAAGCAGTTCTAAAATATTATCATTGCTGTTGTAATCCCTAAGCCAGTCCTTCACTTTTCAAACATTATAATTATCACATTCAATAACGTTAATATTTTATCATTAAAAATTTTATCTACTCAGTATTATGCCTCCTTCTACCAGCAAATTTTATGTCTATTACAATCTTTCTCTTCCTAAGGTCTTTGACACCAGAATTCTCTAAATAACAAGATTAATACATTTTAATTAAAAACCTTCAGAAAACTGCAGCATCCTATAATTGTTGATGATCTGCTCTGTCTAGGCCAAGATGATGTCACAACTGTGTTGTATTGAATGCTATTGCTGTTTTTCATGCAGGATATTGCATATCATCCAAGGCTGGACTTTTCAGGTAATGAAAACACAAATTGGTACTCGTTCAATTATAATAAGTTTCCTTTTGCAAATTCTTTGGGAACTTGCAGTAAACTGCAGGTCGACTTTTCTTTAACACATTTTCCTCTGATGCAGTCATGGTTAGATTGCATCATTCAGTACCTGATCTTGATCACATTGTAGATGGAACTACAAGACTGTGTTCACAAAATTATTGCAAATGGCAAGGATATGATATAACACTCTCCTGAAAGCAGTCAGAAGCACTTAATGTACACAACAAGCAGCGGCTCCCACTCAGGGAATCTCTAATGGATTTTCCAGCAGATCCAGATACTCAGCCACATCCAGACTAGAGGCCTAAATACAAACCCTTAATATGCAGCAAAGTTATCCATATAGAAAAATTGTTTATGAAATTTCACACTTTTCTGTTTAGATTGTTTTATATGAACATTCCAAAATAGTACCATTAGAACATATGAAAACTCTTTTCAATCATTCTAATTTGTACTGTTAAATTTTGAATTCAGTCTACCTTCTCTTTTTCATTTATCTTGCAGAAAAAAACCGGGAGAACAATAACAGAAGGTGAAAAAACTAGATCTGTCACAAAACTTTTATTTATTTATGTATTTATTTATTTGTTTAAAACTGTTTTCCAGGTTTTCTTAGCTGCAACCTAGTAAGCATAGAAAGGAACTTTTTCTCATTCTTCCTTGCTCCCTTCAATATCCTTAATTGATGGCAGCTGTCTTTTCCGAAAGACTTAAAGCAAGTGAGTGATATTGATAGTATAATGTGGTCTGGAATCCCTTATGACAACATTTTAAAGTGGAAAAGAATGAGAAACATGGCAATGCATAGTACTCATTGCCATTCCTGGTCAGAATGTCTGCCTAAAAGCTCAAGCATATGTGGCAAATAACAGCTGTTAGAAGTTGTCATAAGCCTCATCCAAGCCACAAATAGTCAAGCATATGACTATGATATTCTGCTAAATTATGGCTATTCAACTGTGTAAAAAATAACATTGTTATGAGTACTCAAGACAGCTACAGATAAAAGTAGTTTTACATTATTTTTTGCACATAAGAATATAATGAACACTTTATGAAAATTTGGTCCTCCAATTGAGAAAGTTTAAACTTAGGCTCTGCTGTCACCTTGCATATTTTAAGTGTGATGTGAAATGCTAGATTTTATTTGCGTACGTTATAAAATGTTAGTCAAGAATAAGGCAAGGCAAACAATAGGATAGTTAAAGAGCTGTGTAATGTTTTTCCATGCATGAAATTGTTGCTTATTTGCATACGTATTATGAACAGAAGAGCACAGTTGCTTCTAGCAAATAGGAAATGTATGTCTCAGTATGCCAAAGTATGATGAGCCACGCTTTGAGAGTGAAATGCGTTATTACAAACAATTGTAGCCTGTGGTACACAGATCAATGCATTGCAGCTGAGCCACCTCATGCACCTACCAGCAGATGTGTATCAGTCCTCTATGCTTTCCTGAGCACAAAAGAGAAAGCCAAAACTGTGTAATCCATTAGGAATACACATTCAGTATATTTATCTTAATTACTTTTTAATATCCATGTCATCTATGCATAGTAAATGACAAAGGAAAATGAGTTCTATTCCTTATTCTGCCACAGTCCTGCCTATTTGACCTTAGTCATATTACAATTTCTCTGTTGCTTAATTGATATTTCTGCATCATATGCATAAGTAAAACTACTTACATTTTAGGACTTAGGTGGACCTGAGCTTACCTTCTGCACTCTGGCAGAAAGTTTCTAAAAAAGAAAAGGAATTTAATATTATTTTTCAAATTTTCTATTGATACTTTACCAAGTTGGTAAAGTAGCTGGGCTTAATTATGCAGTTTTATCCAGTAGCTACAAGTTATTTTACAATTTAATTTCTAATTAATTTAGCTAAACTTTCTTTTTAATAACAAATATTTTTCCCTTTTGTTCAGCTAATGACAAGAAGTACCCCACAGTCTAAGAAAGACTTTTTTTTCTTAATACCATGTACTAGGACCTTACTTTGACTATTTAAAAGAAGGATTCTTTCAAAAGTTTTGTACAAGGTAAGCAAGATCATAAAGCATTTATCAATGTGTATAGAATCTGCCTGGAAATTAAGACAATGGAAATCAATGACTGTTATAGGTGTAATTTATATAGAGAAATAATCTTTTTTTCTCATAGATACTTTTCTAAATGGACCTATCGACTTCTGTGTAATCATCTGTAGACTAAGGTACCAGCCAATGCAGTGGTGATTATATGCCCCACCACACCTTGTAGTCTCACCTGAAATATAGACAAAATTTTTGTCCAAAACTGCCTCTGATATTAAAGAAATAGGTAACTACAAGGTGCAAGGAGACAAGACATAATATGTAGAGACAAGACACTGAGTATAGAATGTGTAGATCTAGGCAGATTATGTGTTCTATACTGAATGGTAAGACAGATAAGGGACTAGCAGAGTTACTGTTACTTACACAAATTTTCACTTTGAAATGCTGAGCCTGGCATTTCTCTCATGGATTAATTATACCTCACTGTCAGTTCTGTGCTTGTGGCAGTGTAGAAGCGGCCTTCAAAGGAAAATACAATTTCAGATGCACTGTATGTACAACAAAAATTTAATCAAATCTTCTCTCTTGATTCTTTTATGTTGTTTTTCCTCCTTATGGTCCTCAGCAAAGCAGAAACATCTCTTGTCAAGATAAGTCACCTCTGTCACTCAGCCCTCATCTTTGTGAAAGCAGCCAAAGTAAATCTAAGAGACAATACACAATATTGTTTCTGTCTGTACATTTACTACATACAGACAGATTATGCTGTGTAAAAAATATGAAGTTCTGCACAAAGATAGAGCATGTCAACTGGTCAAAAAGGAAAATGAACACAAGCTGTAACAGTGATTTCATAGATGTTTGTTCCAAAGTAGGATCACTACACAACCTGCGATTATAAGAAAATATATCCATAAATAATAGGATATATATTTTTAATAGCTGTTGAGAATTCTGTGACAGGATATTGCTGAAAACTGTCCTGTGAAGAATGGGCACTGCTCATATGATTTAAAGCTATTCTATAAGCTGTGCTGGAATGCGCATCAGGAATCAGAGG
This sequence comes from Penelope pileata, assembly GCA_013396635.1. Lineage (NCBI taxonomy): Eukaryota > Metazoa > Chordata > Aves > Galliformes > Cracidae > Penelope > Penelope pileata. Next base: position 318,296 of record WBMW01002666.1, read on the forward strand.
CATTACCTTGCACCTTGCTGCACAGCAAAGGGGACACATTCTTGAAATGATCCACAAACTGAAAATATCCATTTGAGTATATTCCAAAAGCCTATTAGCAGAAATAGCCTCCAACAGATAAATTTGCACAACTTTAAACTGCTTTCTAAGTAGTTATCCTCACCACTGAAAGAAGTACTTAACCTAGTTATAATGTATGTCAGTTATCAAAGCAAACCAATATTTTTCAGAGAACGCTACAAGTTATACTTCTCGTAATGATGTATGTTATGGCTTCTTTAAGCTACAGGGCATTGTATAGAGCAGGACCTCATGTGACAACCTTGTTGGACCTCCCAAACTGCTGAAGTAAAAAGGATTTATTCTTGCTATTGATACGGAGATTATAGTTACAGCTCAGTAGCTCTGATTCTATCTTGTAGAAGTGAATGGAGCATATCAACACAAAACAGGATTGTTTTGTTGCCATACCACAGACATATTAGTCACAGCAAACAATGAGGTGGCGTACGAATTGTGGAGGCTTAATTTAAACATCAATTATTTAACATTGTGTTCCTTAAACTTGTATTGCTCAGGACTTTATAGTAAAACTAGTATTCAGTCTGATTTGAGTTGCTCGACAATGTTGAAAGTGAAACAGTGGATCTTGCTTGCAAGTGAAATTATTAACAGGGTTGTATTTGGTGCAACTATAGGCTTGATCCATAGAAAGTGCTGAAACCTTGTAAATTCACTCAGGACTAGAAATCAATCCTTAAGTAAAACTTTTCTGTAACTTCAACTTATATAGTCACTCAAAATGCAATCAGGCAGTGCTGCTTGAAGGTGTGGGTTCTGTTGCCAACATTCCTTCTAAATCTCCCAGATAAATCACTTAACCACTGTATGTATCATTTTGTTAATCTTTACAAAAAGGATAACATTGCCTTTCTCTTTGCTTCAAGTCTTTCAAATTTGGGAGTGAAAGATTCTAAGTAAGCAAAAGGTAACTGTTAGTCATGGCTATTAATTTAAGAATTTAATTCAACCTAAGTGAAATATCACATATTTGTTCCATTGTATCATTTCATGCCCATCAAAACTGTTGTATGATCTGTTTTTGTGATTATTTGAGGCACAAGTAACATAAATTGGAAACATGAAGGAACTCAAGTTATGACGTATACACTGGAATTTGTTTTCTTACAATCCTTATCCAAAAGAGCTTGATAAAATAGCCTTCATCTTAAAGAGCCTATACCTTCATGAACACACTGAAGCCAGGCTATAAATTAATCTGTTTATTAAGCTTCCACTGGTGCTGCAGAGAAAGAGGGTGTTCTAGAAAGACTGAGAGAACAGGATCTAAAAAACCACACTATTCTTGAGTGGTCAATTCTTCACATGTTTCGCTGCTTGCCGAAAACCTGTCTGTGCAGTGCCTCTGGTAAGCCCTTGAGGTTATGAGATAAACTTTGTAAAATTTAATACTCTCCCTATCTACAAAGAAGACAGAAACCTAAGATCAGTGTTTTATGTGAACACTTATAAGCTGTTTGAAAATTCAGCAGGCAGCCTAGTTTGCAAATATGGTACTTAGGTTTTCATACACTGCAGATGTTGTGCCTGTATGGACATTTGAGCCACGCCAAATGGCTCCTATGCCATTGCCAGCTCTCATTAAATGCAGTGAGATGTCTTCGAAATACCTACCCCCCAGAATGTTCAGATATTCCTTGTCTCCTGCAGAGCTAAATCACCAGAAGATTGTGTCCCCTAGTGCAGTATAGCTGAGATTCTTTCTGATATGTCAACAGTTGTCTTCTAGATAATGACATTACACAATGACAGCAACAGTATAACTACCTTTGTCAAAAGATTGAGTCACTGATTGACAAGTCAAATGTGGCCAGCTGATGCACCCATTTTTTATTATTATTACTTTTTTTTTTTTTTTTTTACCAGGGTGGATATTCTGTTAAATACATGTTACCGATAAACTTCGGAGACAGCATCAGCTGGCCAGAAATTGTCATGTATGTTCATTCTTTTCTCTGAAGCTAAGTGCTCATGGCTCCTTTATCTTCTGAAGACAAATATGATCCCATGGTTAAGGGCTCTAGATTCTTGCCCTTAACAGACATGAAGCTCTTTTACTTTACAGGAGAGGCTGTTTTCAGCCCTACCAGACAGTAACTACTGTGTCCTGCTGTCAGTTTAATGATGATTGTCTTAGTTTCTAACAGAAGTTACTTCTCTCACAGTGTCTGGTATGAAGCTGAAGAGAATTAACTTGGTTATGTCAGTCGTGTTTCCATGGTCTTAGTGGTGAACTTACCAATGTGTTCTGGCCATGTATAAATCATAATGGATCTCATCAACTGTGGTTACCACAGTGGAGAATCTGTCAAATCCCTGGGCCAGTCTTGTGAACTTTGTTTTCTTGTGTCTTCTTCCTTTGTCTGAAAAAATGGGAGCTAGGTGGATGAGGTATCCGTGAAGATGCTGAAGGGTTGAGCCGTGCTACTGACACAGGCTGCTAGGGGAGTACAGAGGGTTGTGGCATGAATGTAAGAAAGGACTGCTGTGGCTCATGGCACAGCAGATCCTGTCTCTCCACAACATTCTTTTAGCTGCTGTGCAATGTGGATGCAACAGGTCTTATCAGAGAAATACAGCGTTATGACATGGCAACGTATGGGTCAGTCTAGCTTGAATTGTTGTCATGGAGACTACTTTCAAGGGTAGCCTGTAGCTGTTATGCCCATATAATAGCCTGTACACATCGCCACAGAAGGCCGGGTGACACAGCGGAAATCTAAATAATTAATTTCTTCTCTCCTTTTTGTTCCAAATAAAAGTTGTGTCATACTGTCAGACTGTTTGGCAAGTGTTGCAGAAAACCTTGTGAAGGGTAACCTTTATGCTTACCTGAATTTCTGTCCTTTCTGCATCTTTTGTTAGCAGGTTCCACTGGGGCCTCGGAAACGGACCTTAGGGCTGGAGGTAGTAGAAACATCAACAGAAGATAATGAGAAGGTCTGCACCCTTGCTGCTGCTCTGTGTGTACAAGGTACAACAGCTGCTCTTGTAATAGCTGGAAGGAAACAACAGGAATACCAAAGAGATGTTATAGTGTCACACAGCAGTCTTGAACAACTGAGACATTAGGCTTCAGACATACAATTAAACATATTTAAAGATACACCATCTACTTGAAATCTAGTCAGTTTTTTTTTAAAAAAAAGAGCTAAATGTAAGTTCAGGTACTCTGCATGCCCCTGCATCCTCCAGCAATTTTGCTTTTCTTGCCTGTCACTATCTCTCTTATCCTTTGGCCAGCAGATACTAAGAACAATAGAAGGAGCAGGGCAAAGCACAGGACATGAAGGAGATGCAATTTACTGTTTCCCTGATTTAGCTGATAGTATTCTATGTTTTCTGATCACTTGGAGGGAAGACTAAAGGAAGCAGTGAAAAAAAGAATCAGAAGTATGACATTTATTGAGTAAACAAATAACTTTTCTTTCAGTTTATTGGACTTTGGATGAGATCTTTTGCGCTCAACATTTTAAAGTGTCTGCCTTTCCTTTTAGCACACATGACCCCTATAGGATTTTTCTGTTTATTTACTTGTGAAAGACACAAAGAACTAGAGACATTTTTCTGTTTCCTTTTTTTCCTTGCCATAACTGTGAATTTCTCAAAATAATATAAGAACTGTAACCTCGGCAAGATAGTGCTAGGAACACATTTTCATTTGATAAACTTCATGTTTGGCATATTCTTTATGTTCATGTCAAAAAAGTAGTCTGAGTCTTAACATTTATTTATTCACTAAGGCATCACTTATAACTTACACGATGAATGATAACTTTAATTGTACTAGAGCATGTGAAAAACTCCCACAAATGTGAAAACAGATAGAGGTAGTAAAGAGGATTCGTCCTTACATTCACGGTATTTCCATTTGATTTCCATCTTGAAGTTAAATCAGAATTCAACTAGTATCAGCAAAAAAACATTTCAAAACCTGAACTTGAAAGTTTCATCTGCAATAACTGCCCACTCACCAGAACAACTGGAAATCTGTCACAGACCCTTAATTACTTAAAGGGCAATTACTTTGGGATGGCTGTTTCTGGCAAGTAAGCTGTCTTGCATACCAAGTGAAGAAACATTTTATTCTTATTTTTTCCTTTCTGAAAGACAGACTGATGGAAGTGCTGTCTTCTTTCCTCAGTATAAAAGGGGTCTCGCACACGACTACCATCACTGAAGAGACTGACACTAATGATCCCAGGAACCTTTGCAAGGGACAAATTATGAGAAGTATTTACTGTCATGCCTTTTCTTCTCCCTACTTTAACCAAACTTTACAGAATTATCAAAAGCTCTTGCCTCAGGCTAAGGCTAAAGCAAGAGTAGTAGGTTGTAGCATGTATACCTTTTTTTCTCAACTTCAGTCATTACATTTGAAAAACAGAATTCTATCCTTTTGCTCTGAAATTAGCAGTAATGCTGAGCCATATATACTATTGATGGATCGTCATGTACTTCACTGATCATGATTTAAAGTTTATAGGAAAAAAATTCCTAAAGCCATCAAAACTGAAAAAAAAAGGTTCAGAAAAAGATCACAAATCAAAACAGTATATGACATAAGCAGATCTATCAGAAAAAAAAAAGGACAAACTAGCAGGCAGAGAAATATTCCACAAAAACAAAGAACTAGTTATTGTCTTTTGGAAAATCTGATTTTATTTCCATCCCAAAGATATCACTCCTCTGGAGAATATGTAAGAGAAAGTAGACATGGAAGGGTCTGAGTTATCAGCGTATTTGTTCTTATAAGAAAATAAAATAAAAAAAGGTTAAATTTATTCTCTTTGGAGAAAGGAAGACTTTGAGGTGACCTACTTAGCTTCAGTGGTCTTAGTTACTTGGCAACATATGAAGTAAGATGGCAAACAGAATAAATGTATTTAAGACCTAGCAAAGACATTTTTATAGACAAAGGGGTTAAATGATATAGTTACAAAGCAGAGAGGTGAGGTTAGAATAAATCTAAAGGACACAGTCTTTGTGAGGCATGTGGCCTTTTTCTGACCAGCAATCTTTTATGTCCTTATAATAGGTTTATTAATTGAAATAAAAAGGAAAGTTTTACATGTGCTGGCTCCAGTAGAAGTATGCTGTAAGTGAAATGGTACATTTAAGAAAGAAAAATATGAATTTTACAAAGCTTTTTTTTCATTAATTCCTATGTATTTTTTTCGGAAATAACTGAGTGGTTTCCACTGATTAGAGGTAGAGTTGGGGACACCTTTAAATGAATACATTGTGGCTGTCAAGTCCATGACTATTCTGATCCTGCCTGCTTCCCACCACAGTTCCCTGCTGCCTATGCATGCCACTAGTCTAATCAAAGGCAGCTGTGTGGTTCAGAAACTGCTAATGGCATCCAGACACAGAACCATTCTTTGGACTTTGGAAAACTCTCAGAAACGTGTCAGAACACTTTACATAATGTGAAAAAAAAATAATAAGGAAAATTAAGTATTTAAACAACATCAATAAAGAATTTGAAGATGGGAGAGCAGAGAGGACCACTCAAAACCTGCCTGACATCTACATTTTGGTGTGTTTCACAGTATTTAATTCTATTGATTGTTATCTGGGATTATGCTGCAAAGCATCGCTTCAGAAGATCGAGTGAAGATCAATCTCTGTGCATTTTCTGAAAACAGCTGTTCTAAAATATTTCCCATGGGAGGGCCAGGGTGAGAAGGAAGGTGGTAATTCTGAGGCAGAACCTGGCAGAGACCATGGACAACGTGACAGAAGCCTGTCCCTGCGTATGTGATCCAGGAGCTGCTGCCCTCAGCAAGGTCAGGAGGCCTTTGGGGTACATCCTGTGGGAATTTACAGCAGAAGGCAACATTGGAGAGCAGATGTTCCCACCCAGAAAGCCATGGTTGTTGCCTGCGATTTAGGCGCCTCTGACAAGTGTTTGGCTACTGGCCAAGCTGTATCATTTCCTCTTACCTGTTCTGAAAACAGCTATCGTGTGCCCCCCCAGCATGGCTGCTGGGGAAAACAGGAATGGAGAAGTCAAGGTCCACAGAGATAAGATTGATTCCTCATGAGTTTGGAAGAGTAACACTCCAAAGTGAGAACTGCAAGGCATGCATCTAGATAAAACTGCTCCCTGAATGTACATAAATATACATATATATATGTATATACTTAGAGTTGAAACAGTGGTAGTTTTAGCATTTCTCAGAACTAGTGAAAATCATTTTTTTTTTTTATATGCAGGGAAACTTCACACATTTGTAATCTTAAACAGATGTAGCTAGTTTTCAACCACACGTATTCTCTTATGTTGTAACTTCCTAGCAGAGAGAGAGACGTAATTAAAACTACAATTCTGTGAGACACATTTCAAGACTAAAATTGTAAAATTAACCAAATTAAAAAACATTGTAACATTTACATTTAGCAGAAAATTGCATTATAAATGACAGTTATACAAACGTTTTAAAATTAATGAGTTCTAATGTTTTTAACTGTTTTAGTAATAACAGTTGAGGAGAACAGCTGCCTTGGAAAAAATACTGCCAAAGAATAATATGAAACAACACGGAGAGATGCTACATCAATGAAATGAAAAATGCCAGCAGAAAAATTAAATCATCAAATTCTATCCTTCACTCCCTTTTACCTCCAAATCATACCAGATTGGTCTGTGATTTTTTTGACTGTTTAAAGCAGATTGCCAATGAAGAAAATGCATTGAAGAGGATGCAATACTCTGTTGTCCTGTCACAAGGGAACAGAGAACTGGCAAATCATCACTGCTGTCTTATTGATCAACAATTCAAAAGATGAGAGAAATAATGTAGCGTAACACTTTTAAAAAGCAAACAGACCAAACACAAATAGAAGATACATGTTAATCTCAATTATTTTAGTTTTTATTATCCAAAAGTCAGATTGCTTGAAATGTGGACGTATTGTTCCTCTCCCATTTTGAAACTCAGATAGAAACGTATTTTGCTTACAATGAACTGTAATTGCCTGAATTTTTCAAAGAATCCTTGAGTCAGCCAGAAAATAGGGGATAAGCTGTATTCAGCAAATATAAGCAGAAAATACACGTCCAGAGAAGCATAATGCAGCTCTCACTGGCTCTTTGCTAGATCTCCGAGCTTTCGTTTTGCAAGAGTCTTGCTTTAAATCTCTCCATGGTAATATGGAGAGATAACATACTCAGCTGAAGAAAATAGTCATAGCTTCACAGATTTTAATGAAGGTCATTTAAACTAGTTAAGAAATTGTGCCACTTATGTTAACAGTAGCCTGTGATCCAAGGAAATCTTTTTCTGTCAAAGTCCATTTTAGTAGTTGATTACTAGACTGAAATATATACGTTTTGTAAGTGTCAATTCTATGTGAATGGCTTTGTTTCACAGCTGTTAGGTTTTTAGCACATCTTTTGTGCTAAATATTTAACTTGTAACTCTTGAATGAGAAGTTGTGTTTGATCCTTGAGCATGATGGCATTTTTGATAAAAAATGTTAAAAAGACGAAATACTGAGATGAATCTTAAGTCCCCTAAACAGTGAATTTTAAAATCAATAGCAGAAAGCTATGGCAAGTATTGATACAGTAACACTGAAAAATCTGACAGGTATGACCCATTCTGTCTACCTACTAACATATCCAAATTTAAATGTCAAGAGCATTTTCTAATGTTTAGTTGATATATTTTTATCTTAAAACACTATAAATGTGTCTTCTCACAGCCCTTGTGATGAGAAGTGAGCATAAATTATACTCCATTTTCCATTCATTTACTTGCTATAGGAAAGATGTTTCCTTGCATTGCGTTGTAAGTAAGTATGTAGATCTAGATGTGGACACATTATAAACAAACAAACAAACAAAAATCCTACTTTAATCTTGTCTTGGAGGAAGGACTGAGGGAATATTTGTGCTAAGATTCCCAACTAAAGGAAAACGTTTCAACGGTTTTTTTATTTACTTTCCCCACTTCCTCTCCACACCTGTTGTGGTTTGAGCTGGCAGGTGTTGAAACACCACATAGTCTGTTGCTCACCCACCTCTGCTCCCAGCTGGGATGGGGGAGAGAATCGAGAAAAAAAGGTAGAACTCGTGAGTTGAGATAAAACTACTTACTAACAGAAAAGGAAAATAGAACAAAATAACAGTAATGATAATTATATACAAAACAAGTGATGTACAAAGCAATTGCTTACCACCTGATGACCGATGCCCAGTCAGTTCCCGAGCAACGGTCCCTCCTCAGCTAACTTCTCTTCTTTATATTACGGGATGTTATATGGTATGGAATATCCCGTTTGGGTCAGCTGCCCTGTTCCTGTCCTCTCCCAGCTCCCTGTGCCCCCCCTCAGCCTCTTCACTGGCAGAGAGACACAAGGAGCTGAGAAAATTGAAAATGTCCTTGGCTCTGTTCAACACTGTCGGGTGTTATCAGCTTTGTTTTTCTTCTAGAACTAAAACATCGCTTCGTACCAGACACTGAGAGAAAGTTTCAGTTAGAAACTAAGACAACATCTGATCCTGCTTTTTCACATCTCTTCATTAATAACAGTTCCTCCTCACTGCTGCACTGCTCACTGCTTCAGAGCTTTATCAGCCTCTATTCCACAGGCCAAACTTAAGCTAAGGAACATGGCATTGGTATGGTTTCCACATGTCTATCCCTCCCTTTGGCTTACTCATAATGCTGGAATACCTCACTGGTGTCATATTCCTAGAAAGCTGGAAGCTAGGGAGTCCCCTAGCTTATTCTATGGATTTCTTCTATAGTTCCATTAAAGATTCATTGATATGATTATTTATACATCATCACATAAAGACAGACAAAGAGAGATTTTGCACACAGTCAAGAAGACAACATTGTATAGAAGTGTGAAGACATTTTATTGCATTACGTAGGTAACTCTGAAAGAAATGCCTCCTATTTATTTCCATGGAAACTACAACAGATACAAAGGGCATAATAACACTATTGGGTAGAGGAAATGCTCAGCTACAAAAAATTATTTTTCAACATAGTCACCACCATTAGCTATGCATTTTTTGCCTGCGATGAACAGGAGCTTCCATGGCACACTCATAAAAATCTACACCACTGGAGGTGACCCACTTTTTCACAGCGGCTATGACAGCATTGTTGCTAGGAAAATCTTGCCCATGCAGTCCATCTTTCATCAGCCTAAATGGATGTAAGTCAGAAGGTGCTGAATCCGGACTATACGGTGAGTATGGTAGGACTGTTCAGCCAAGACTGGCAATGTGTTCCATGATCTTCAAACTGATACGGGGTCTGGCATTATTGTGTTGCAAGGCAGAAGTTGCCTTCTTCTCTGGACCGACTCTGAAAGTACTAGCCTTTGGCTTAGTCAGTGTTATAATTTACTGGTCAGAGTTTATGGTTTGTCTGGGTTCCAGGAAATCCAGGTGGATCACCCCTTTCCTATACCAAAAGAAAGCACACATCACTTTACGCAATGAGGGCTGTGTCTTGAACTTTTTCTTCAATGAGGAATTCACATGTTGCCACTTCATTGTGACTCCATTGTTGTGACTGACGTTCTGACTCCAGCTCATAGTGGTGACATCACATCTCATCACTAGTAATGATGCTATCCAGGAAACTGTCACCTTCAGCCTCATATTGGTTCAATAGGTCCTGACAGACTTGCATATGATGTTCTTTCTGTTCCCATGTGAGCATTCACGAGACCCATGTGGCGCAAACTTTGCAATATTCTAACATTACCACCATCATTTCCAATGTACTGAAAACAATATTCAACTCCATACACAGTTCCCTGGTTGTAATCCAGTCATTCATGCAGATGAACTGATTGAGACGCTCTTCATTTTGTGGTGTGACGGCTGTGTATGGTTGTCTGGAACACGGCTTGTCTTTCATGCCACAGTTGCCGCTGCTGAAATGCATGAAACACTGCCTCACTGTGCTCACATCCACTGTTTGGTCTCCATAAATGTTCAGGAAGCATCAGTGGATGTTAATGGGTGCAATTTTTTCTGCCTAGAGGAATTCAGTGCCACGCCTTTGCTTCATCTGTGCTTCCATGTCAGACACCATTGTGTCAGACTGACTCTCTGCTGCCATCTGTCATACAGCAACAAAATGTAACAGAACATTGGTGGGAAGGTTCAACATCTACTGCCATATCACCAACATCTGCCTCTGAATTCGTGGTCCAACAGGATAAATTAGAAGGCATTACTTTCAGAGCAACCCACATAATTGTCTCCATACCTTTGCCCATTGAGACTAGTAGCATATAACACCAGAGAAGTCAGATGTACGCACAAGGATAAAATGAAAATTTATTGTGTGAATATGCTAATCAAACTTCTGATCAGCAAATACTTTGAGGAGACAATCGTATGTTACCTCCTGAGCTACTGCAGTTTACCATTACTGCTTACTTTACAACTTGATTCATTGGCAGTAGGTATATGGATAAAGCTTCAAAGAACATATATTCAAAACAATAATTTATGTTGAGTCGAATATAAATGCTAATGCAATAGTCAAAATTGCAAAAAAGATGGGACCCAGTCCCATCTTCCACTGCACTTGCAATTAACTGCAATGATGGCTTGCTGCAGAAGAAATGTACGCAATGTAAAATTAGATTACCTTTTATGTTTTGTTTTCCCCTAGCAGATTACTCCAAATTTACAGAGATATGATAGAAATTAAAAATAAATAAATAAATGCTGTTGGTTTACATAAGACTTACGTCAGTACTTGGAGCTTGGCATTTTTTTTATTTTTATTTTTTATCCAGACCTTCCCCTCTCCACTTTCCTCATTTCGCAAATAGACCTTTTGATTCAAGTACAAAGAGTAAAGTTTATTTAAGAGTAATTCATTTATTTTATCTTTCATGATTTGGGAGGAGAGAGTCACATTTATCAGTGTTATATGATCTGATGAACATCACAAATCCTTGGCAGCAGTAGATTTTCTGTAGCAGTTAACAATTGTTACTCCAAACATTAACACATGTACTGCGTAAGTACTTGAGCATCTTTGAGATCTTCAACTGTGTTTCGAAAAATAAAATATCTAGCTGGAGCTTTATACTGATAAGAGCTGGTCTTGTCTGGAAATTAGGCTAGAAATCTTGAAGTTTTATGGGATACCAAGGTCACTGAAATGGTCAAATTCCCTTTAGGGAAACAGAGATTAAAAATTCAGTTGCAATTATAGTAACAGAAATTCCTCCATACAGCAAGTGCAGCAAGATTTTCAGTTCTTTCTGGCTCTCCACATATGAAAAGAAGCAATGTTCTATCTTTCCTATTATCATTAAATTAGATTTATATGATGCCTGGACACGGAGCAATTTTGTTAAAATGAAACCTTCCCCTTTTCCTTCATTCACCCACTATTCTGACTGCTTTTGATCTATCAAGGTCTTCTGTGAATAAATTACTTCATAGAAAAAATAAAAAACAATATATATATACTTTAAAATAATTGACTGCAACAGGCTTTACTGATTTGATAAGCATGTTAATCTGTCAGCACCACTCCAAGCAAGCTCAATCGTCCAAATGTCATAAATATATTTTTCCATGGGTAATCAGTTCATGCTCCATTATCTGAAGCAAGCAAGCTATTTGCTCAGAAGAAGACAGCCTCATACTTAAACTATGCCCCCCAAGCACTGTAGATACAAATGCTTTGAGCACTTGGTTCTGGGAACTGAAGCCTGAAGTCCAGTAAAGCTGTCAAGGAAGATATACAATCACAATCTCGATAGAGCAAGTAATCACATAGCTTCCTCATAACAACAATGTATATAAGATACTCTTGTCTTTGGACAGGAAAATGATACATTTCCTACTACAGCTCTAAAATCAATTTTTAAAAAAGAGTAGAAAATATCTAGATATATTTTTGTGAAAGTAAAGTTCTGTGAAAGAATATTTATATTGGAAAACAATTGGTAGAAATAGAAATATGTGCCTTGGTATTTAGTTTAATAATCTAGCTATACCATCTCACCTAACGTACTGGATGTTAAGTAACTGGAAGTACTGACAAACTGCTATTTGTGCAAAGCAGAGCAAAGTAGAGCTCTTGAACTTATTTCTTGTCTGTATGCATTAACTTAGTATGTACATTAATTGTCTATTAATAATTTTGATGATGGCTATTGTTCTGAATGAGGAGAACGTAGATGTGGAAGAAACATAAAAAGTAGGTATGTCACCAACCTGGGAAAAAAAACACAACAGTGAGAACTTTTGAAATTTGACAAAGGAGAGATGATGGGCAGAGTAATACTCAATGCACAAGTGATGGTACAAAGATGGAAGTAATGCATCTCTCAACTTGTCAACGGGAAGAAGAAAAAATACTGGGCTTTAATTCAAGACACAGTGTTGTAGGTAATATTTCCTAATGAGAATCTTGGAGTGCCAAGGTACATCAAAGTTAGGAAATCTCAGTTCATAGACATTTTTAAGAATAGACGAGACTTACTAGGAATTGAGTATATGTAGTGACAAACAGCTGAAATAGCTGACTACACCGATTTCCATCCAGCCCTGTATGGCATGCAGAACATGGGCTACAGTTAAAGCTCTGCCATCATGCAGCTTTTCTAGCACTCAATGTGGAACAATTGTTGGGTACTGCTCTCTGTCATAGAAATGATTTTACCAAGAACGTTTTTCTGTGGCTCTCTGTCTTCTGGCCCTGACTTCTAGAAGGGCTGCTCTGAAAGCAATGCATCCTACTTCATTATGTTGGCCCATGACATCAGAGGTGGATGTTGGTGGAATGGCAGTAGAGGTTGAACCTTCCCACCAATACTCCCTTCCATGTTGTTGCCATGTGACAGATGGCAGCAGAGGGGCACTCTGACACAATGGTGTCTGACATGGAAATGCGGATGAAGCAAAGGTATGGAATTGAGCTGCTCCATGTGGAGAAAAAATGGCGCTGAACATTTGTGAAGAGCAAACAGTGGATGTGAGCATAGTGAGGCAGTGGGTGGTGCATTTCAGCAGTAGCGATAGTGACAGTCGATCATCTCCACTGGTGCAGATATTTACGAGCGCAGCATGCAGGCTCTTGTTCATCACTGGTGAAAATGCATAGCTAATGAGGGTGCCTACATTGAAAAATAGTGTTTTGTAGCTGAGAATTTGCTCTATCAAATAGTGCTATTGTGCTCTTTGTATCTGTTGTACTTTCCATAGAAATAAATAGGAGGAATTTAGAGAGATCTGCACAGATCTTGAGTCTCTCAAATAGTGGGAGTGTATCACAGCAGCTATAGTAAGAAGAGGCTGCATGCCTTCTAATATATATTTATAATGCTAACAGTGGTAGTGTCTTTTCTCTTTTCAAGACAATATAAATGACTCAGGGAAGGAAAATGTATTTCCATAATAATTTGCAGATGGTCCTTACCCAAAACTCTTAATTCCCCTGATGTTTGCAATATGCAGAATCTGACTTTAGATCTTCATTTTGCTCAGTGGTTTACAAGCATCACAGATTTTCAGTTTCAGGTTTGGATTCTGAATAAATGTTATTACCTGTAAAGCCATCACTTCTCTCTTCAGCATACATATCAGTTCTTAGCATAGCCTGAAGCTCTGAGTTAAATGCAGCCATGCCTTATATGTAAAAACTATCTTTGATTTTAAAGAATACTAGATAAAGAGGGCAAATAAGATCCCGTTCAGGTGCTGCTGAATCTAGATATCCTAGGTAATAGCTATGTCTAATTACATGTTACTGCCTAATCCAACAAGCTGCCCTCACAAGCGCTTCTGGCAGTAGCTTTGTTATTAATTTATATGTTAATTTTCCAGTGATGTTGAAGTTTGTAGCCAAAATTTTCTTACAATATGTTTCCTTAAGCAATTTTCTAATTTTAGAATCTGTGACTTCATTAAACTTGTGATTTACTGTAATCTTATGTAAGGCTTGATTCAAAGCCATTAGAGTCAATGCATACATTTGTTTTGGTATGCACAAGCATACACACATTTTCCTGCAACAATTTTAATACTGATATTTACTTACTGAAAGAGAGAAACATGATAGGAAGTTTTTGCAAATGGTAGTACTTTATCTTTCATTAACATTTGTTCCAGAATTGAGATTGCTATCCACAATTCTTTCTGGTTCCTAACCTTTCAAATCCATTTGAAAATATATTTAGTAAGAACTAATATGAAAAAAAAATACAATTTTTATGGCTTCTAATATTCCATTTCTAATTCTGCTAGTCTTACTATTCCATATTAAAGTCAAAATTTTGAATTTTCAGCTGTGACTCAACTTAGCATTCTAACTTTGACCTCTTAATTAAAATCGAAGGTGTTGTCTGGGAGTTCAGAAAGAATATGAGCAAATATGATAGTTATGAGAATGTCTTATATAAAAATTGAGGCTGAGTAGTCAGTTCCAGTGTTAATTTAGACTGACTTTGGAATTTTTCCTACTTATGCAATATTGTGCAAGGACTACTTTTTTAGTCTCATGTTTCTGCTACAGGAAGTTCAATGACATTATAGCGCTAAGCATTGATAGGTCTTTCTCCTCCCGCTCTTATTCTGCATGTGCCTGGTACAGCATTTTCATTATTTCACTTAAGATGTCATTTATCTGCATTAGTTGTCAGCATTTTATGATGAACCCTGGCTTTTGAAAGTTTATAATCTTTTAAAAATCTCTGTTAAATGTAGACTTGTAATACAATGTATGGAATTTAATTACAGAAATATTTTCTTTTGAAATTCAAACCATCTCTGGCCATTGAACTTATGATACATATGATGACATCAAGCGTGCACAAAAAGAATCTCAAATTCACAAATACAATGAAAAAAATTGTGAGCAGGTTTATATTAGTGTGATACAACTTTCCCTGTGAACTTAACCAAAGTTTTTTCATACAACACAAACTTGTTTTCATCATGGTGCCAGAAAATATAGTGCCGGCATAAAAGTTTTAATTGGAATCTCTGGCTTTTCAGTGCACAAGTCCTTCCTTCAATCACAGCAGAAGACACAAACTTTCAGAAAACATGATGGTGAAATGGTGATTTACCTGAGTCTGCAATATGTCTGAAAATCTCACTTGGGAAAAAATATACAAAGAAATAATTCTCATGTTCAGATCCAATTCCAAGAGAAGGCTGACAGTGTAGGGGACTTTAAAAACCACCTGTGCTTTCACTTCCTCTGAAACTCTTCTCTGACCAACTTACTAAGAGATGCTGTAGTGTTGTGTCCTGACCACCACAAGGCCTTCCCCACAGGCACTGCTCTTCTGCTTCATCTTCTATTCCAACTGTCAGTGCATCTGCCTTACAGAAAGAGAAATAACAGACTTTAGCAATCTTTTACTCTAAGCTCCAAGGAGGCCAGTTTTAAATGCTTAGAGGACTTGCCTGGTTAATTAGAGAATTATGAAATTCTAACCAGAAGAGCATAAGTGGCTAAGCCTCACAGGACTCTTACCTAAAATTTCAGCCTGTATTTTTGCACAATACCAACAGTAAAAAAAGTACATATTTGAAATAGCATTACACTTTGCAATGTAATATGTGAGCTTGTCTCCACCATTTTGTCTACCTAATGCATTGGAGGATTGGCTTATTTGTTTATCTATTTTAGTGCTTTTTCTTTCCCTACATTTGACTGTAAGTAAGTGTTTAGCAGTAAAGTGTATAGTCAGCCGTGGATCAATGTCACTAGGCAAAAGCTTATTATATTAAATATTATAAATGGTGCAGAAGAGACAATTGATAAGCAATATCTTGTGTATGATCATTGCAAAACAGGCATATGAAAGAACAATACTATACTGGAAGTCGTCAGAGAAAAACAGCCATTTTTCCATTAACCAAGTAATTTATTCTTTCATGTGGCACCCTCTTCTGCCACCCTGTACAGCTACTGCTCAGAACTGACAACAGGTTTCTATTAACAAACTAGTATGTGCCACCATAGCTGTAGTCAAAAAGCAGTCCCTTCTGACCTCCAGAGAGCCCCCAGAGAGTCTTCTGCTACAAATTTATGGTGGGAGGAGAGATGAAGGTTGAAAACAATAAGGTCTGCAAAGCCAAAATGTTGAATGGGAAACAGGAACAGAAGGCAGAGTGGAAACCTGAAGCTTCTCCAGACTCCTTTTGCTGTGGCTCCCTGAAACAGTACTTTGAATATAACATGGAAACAAGACCAGAAGATGAACTGCCCTTATACAATACATCAGTTATTCAACCCTGGCATCCTAAAATGCACTCAGGTCTTAGCTGGCAAAAGCAAGTATCCGGAAAAAGAGCTCTAATGTCAGGCGGCTACTTTAGGTCAAAACTCCTTTTTTTCTAAGCCATCTTCCTATACTGTACATCATTTTCTTTTCTATTGTTATAGAGATGCTCTGCTGACAGTAACTGGAACCCCTGTTTGCGTTTGGAAAATCAGGCGCTTAACACATTTCTTTTTAAACTTCAGTAAGCACTTGTATTCAATACTCTGCCATTGTGGCTGATCAAAAGGCTAGGCTGAGGAAGGGTTAAAGGGACAGCTCTTCTGGCAATAACTATTTGCATTTTATTTGTCTTGTACTTGTTCTCACCCTTTGTCTGCTGGCATCACCAGGAGAGAAGACCTGTGCTTACATAGAATCATAGAATGGCTTAGGTTGGAAAGGACCTTAAAGATCATTTAGTTCCAAACCCTCTGCTGTAGGCAGGGTTCAGCAATCTCAGTGTTCAGCTAGTTGTACATCAATATTTTTATCCATGAAACCTGTGGGTGCCTGCTAAATCCAGACAAAGCACAAGCTCTCTTAAATCCTGGTCATGAACACATTGGCAATGATTAGCCTGAAGCATACCTTTTTGTAACCACAGCTCTTCCTCACCCACCCCAACCCCTTTTTGTGGTCCCCTCTCTGTACTGCACATCACTTAATCACCCAAGACTATTTCCAGTGGCTTAGTCTGTTGCTCCCTTGCAGCTCCACTCTTTGGTATTGTCCCATGTCACCAATCTCTGGGAGAAATTTGCAGTTTTTCTTCCCCAAACAAGGAACAGGGTTACTCCTACTACAACTGACTTCTCTGTGAGCTGAAAGGCTGAGTAAAGGCTCCAGATGCATCAAGAGTCACCACATAAAAGAATAAATAAGAAATACACTGAATATTAGGTCTTCTAACATCAGTCATCACTGTATTCTCCTAGTAAGGAGCAGATAGTGAATGAGCTGTGAAATGGTTTAGTTTCTGCTGTTTTCCCTTTGCTGCTGCTTTTCCTGTGAGTATTCACCAGTTTCTGTCACTGTACTGCTGCAGTAGTTTTTGGACTCCTAGATGGCAGGGAGCAAGAAAACTGACAAAACGTTGAGAATGCTCTCTGCTGCTTATCATGAGGATGTCTGCAGAAACAGAAAAATGAGAGTTTTGACCTTACCATTTGACTTGCTTGCTCTGAGCAGGTTGCAATTACAGGCCACCTATCATTTCTCTATATACAAAAACACAGAGCACAAGTACAAATGCAGTTAATGAGAGCTTAGAAGCAGATGTTGTCTTTTCCCATTACTACAGTGCTAGAGGTAATAAATACCAAGAGCTCTTTATTTTTATGCAAAGAGTGTACAGCCCATTCTTTAGTATCTGTCTTGTGTGTATGTTGGAGGCAGGTATGCCAGGAAAATTAAAGTATGATAAAGGTTAATTCATAACAAGAAGTAGAGATATCTCACTGCCATAACAGTGTCCAAA
Source organism: Penelope pileata (assembly GCA_013396635.1). Classification (NCBI taxonomy): domain Eukaryota; kingdom Metazoa; phylum Chordata; class Aves; order Galliformes; family Cracidae; genus Penelope; species Penelope pileata. Next base: position 336,138 of record WBMW01002666.1, read on the forward strand.
AAGAGTAGATTCTGATTCAGACCGTGGTGACTTAGATTGGGCCAGGTTTTCACGCTAGATCTTTCTATGAGGACTAGAGGAATCCTCAGATATGAGTATTTTGGATGGTCCCACCTCTGAACACATAAAATTAAGCTTGGGATTCTATTGTACCAATAAAGAGAGAAACAAGAAGTACCTGGATTGCATTTTGCGTGTCCTTTTGTAGGAGTATATCCAAACTAAAATATGTATTTTTTTCTGAATAAAAATGAAAATAGATTCATTTAAAAAAAAAATGACAAACAGCTTCAACAGTAACACTTTGATCAAAAGTTATATTCAAAGACACAAGCTTATGAAGGAGGGTTGTCTTGTTCAACTGGCCTTTAAAGAAAAGTGAGGACCTTTTCATGATCTCTGATTCCATGTCTTCAGACAGATATTCAAGGGCTTCCACTGAATAAATTTTCCTGGTGTGTCTGGGCTTTCTTTTATACTTCTTTCCCCTTTTTATCAGGAAAACAAAAGTATTAAGTCTACTTTTAAAATAATAAAATAAGAAAGTCCTCAAATTGCAGGAAATGACAACAGTGAAGTGATCCATGCAATTATGACACTTTCTGTACTCCACATGGCAATCTCTAATTACATGTTATTATTTTCACAGGACATAATGCATCTGTGAGAGTACTGAACAAATGGAGACAAATTGCATAATTACAGAATTCTGAATTTAAAATAAATTTTGAAGAATGTGGTCTATATCTCATCAATAGAAGGAAACAACAGAATTAGGGACAAGGCAGTTTAAGGAACCTCCCTATTTGATAGCATATAGGGAACATACTTGATCTGTATACGTAATCCTTTCAGAAACCAGAGCACAATCACTAGCTCTTGAGAACAAAATCATTGCTTACATTAACGGCATAGATATGCATACAAGACTAGATCACCAACAGAGTAAACATACACACAAGTAAAATCCTGTTGGATGGTGGTCTTGAATACACTTGACAGACTGGAGGTGGTGAGAAGATAAAAGAAATACCATTAACAATCACATTCTTCTTAAGGAACTGCAGTACTTAAATATCTTTGCCTATTTTCTACAACACAGAAATGGTAAGTCCAATATCCATTTATGTAGTTGTGTGAATAATACATACGCTATTAATTTATGTACTTCAGATTGTACTCCAAAACTAAATATCTAGTCAATAGAGAGTATTTGTTGCACTCTTCTGCAAGAGGCATTTTAGCTAACTGGAATCTTCCTGCGTATCCCAGCTCTGCTATGACCAGTTACCAGTGTTCAGAATTTAACTACAAGAAAAGGATTTAAATCAGAAGAAGGATCACTGCTCTTCTGGTCCCCTTAGAAGGAGCTCTATGTGCCTAAGGGGGAGTAAGCTGTGAGCAGCAAATAAAACCCTCCTAACATGCCACTGCTTACCTCTAGGGAAGAAACTCTTGTGGGCACACCAGGCATGAACTGTAAGCATCAGATCAAATCTAGCTGGGAGGCAGGAGTGAACTCCCTGGGCTTCATGATTTCTACTGTGGATTTGTGATTGTGCATGGAACGAGGTTTCATGCAGCTGTCTCAAACAACTTAAATACAGCCCTGATAGACCTTGTCTCATGCGTGTAGTCACCATGTCGCAATGCTAATATTTTTCCTTTCTTTCTCCATATGCATGAGCCCTTAACCCCCCTCCCTCAATTCTCTATCTTTCCTCTTGATTTTGTTTGGAAACCATCTTCCTCTACCTGAAATTTCCCTTTCTTAATATGTAAGTGCAATAAAAGTGTGCACAAGTAAAGCAGCAAAACAGCTAAGGAAGCAAACGTTATTATTTCATACTTCCAATTAATACAAATGGCAAATTTATTGGAAATCAATGCATCATATTAAAAATAAATCATCCAAGTCACATGACAGGCTTGGGAAAATAGCATTCTTCATAATTCAAAAGCTAACTGAACAGCATGTACTGTAATTGACCACACAGGTAGCTTAAAGAACATATTTATTCTATTTGGCTACCTATAGCCTACTTTTTTCTAGTCCAGAGGCCACAGAGAGCATTGGAAATGCATTGTAATGTATATTTTAAATTTCAACAAGGTTTTGGAAAAAGAAAAAAAGGTTCAGTTATCAAAGATTATGCACAGAGTTTATTTCTTATTTCTCCTTTAATCTCTTTTTCTTTATACAATAGTTCCCATGCACTGTATATAGATTCTTTATTGCTATCGACAGTCTGATCTACCTTCATCTAGGCTGTCAAAACTTACTTAGGTCTACTTAGCTAATGTAAATAAAAATAAAACTGCCAAATAAAAATTGCTGTGGTACACCCTGCTGGCCATGGACATGAAGATCTCTGTTTTCTGCAGCCTTTTCTATTCACTCTGGACAGATTTACATTTTTGTTTGGTAATGCTTCAGTGGATTGCAGCCTTGTTCCTCTAGCCTTTTACAATCCCTTCTTGCTTTGAAACTGCATCCACAGGTCACCCCTCATGCCAGGTAGGAGGATTAGCGCTTCTTTAATCCTATTAACTTTAATATCAATAGGTTATTTTCACAGAGGCATCTTTTGCTAAATCCCTTCCTGTGCAGTATTTGAAGTTATTCCTTGGCTGTTTGCTTACTGTATTGCCTGGTGGGCGGTCGTTCTCCTCAGAGTTGGAAGACTGACCAGATAAATTTTCATTTGGAACAGTCATGGGCACCAACATCTCTGACCTTCCAGAAAGGTACTTTCTATATCAAAACCACAGAAGCCAATCTCTTTTAAAGAAGCCAATCAACTTTTAAATAGCCCAAACCAAATGCAAGAGCATCATGTGGACTTTGACCAGCCTCTGCTCAGCTCATTAATAGTTTGGCCCTTCAGGCAGGATGAGAGTGCAAAGGTTGAAGAGAGGCGTGGGCAGTTTATGTCCTCTTGGGCAGAGGAGAAAACTGCACTGTTATACTCTGAGTGACTGCTTTAATTAGCTGATAGATTCCTCTTCTTGCTGAAAATTTGCACACTTTGTCTCAGTGGCCTTTATTGCAAGTGACCAACTTTCCTGTTTCAACATAAAATTTTATTTGCTAAAATAAATTTGTTTTTTGTCAAATGTCATAAAAATAGTATATTTTGATTTGATTTAAGCTAATTTTTACTAACATAATGGCCACTGAGAAACATTCACCAGTCCTCTCTGCAGTATTTCTTACATCTGTATAGCAAGTACCCATAGAATCCAAATAGCTCATAATACCTATAGATAAATACAACCTTTCTACTAGAAGCTTTAGCATGGACTCTTTGCAGATCTGTGTATGATTTACACCTGGCATAGATGGAAGTTATTACCTCTTTCAATAATTCTTTTGTTTGTTTTAATTCCAGATGGAAATCTGCAGCCATTACATCTTTTTCCTTGGCATCCAATCTAATTTGACTGACTGAGATATTCAGACCAAAGATTTTTGCTTAGCCTGTGTTATATCTAAGATATCCAAATACCCTGAAGTTTTTCTTGTTTCTTGACACCATTTTATCAGTCAGTAGGGACACTGATATTAAAACAAGCCAGATTTCAGCAAAATTGAACTTTTTTGTATTTCTCTGTCAGTGCAGGCAACAAAACTGCAAGTGCATTTATTTTCCCAAAACCATTTTAATATGTGAAAAGCTATCATGACAGGACGCATTCTAAAATCAGAATTTTAATTCAGAAATAAGATGCTTCAGTTCTAACTCTAATTTATCACAATAAAGGATTCTCTGGCAGCTGGCAATTTGTTACAAGTGTAAGACAGAGAGTGAGAAAAACTATAGAGAAAACAGAAAAAAAATGCACCCACATGTATATGAGATACTGGGGGAAGAATTTTCCACAGATGAGAAAATGAAGCATTATCAGTTTCTAAAGTTTAAAAAAATGAGGAAGAATATGAAACAACATCAAACTGTGAAAAGACTCTTTCAGCAGATTTGGGACTGGGACGGTGTTCAATTTTATGTGTCCCATTTGTTTGAGTTTTCTGCTCTCTTCTCTTTCTGGCTCAGGTCTCCTCTCTTTCTGGCTCAGGACATTAATCATTATAGTTCTAAAGCAAAGATTTTAGCTACATCTGCACAAAACTTTTGTAATGAAACTGAAGAAATTCAGACTAAACTGTTTTGGGGTTTTGTTCTTGCAAGGAGGAGAGAGAAATTCAAAACTAAGAGAAAAAGACTGGGTGGGGGGAAGTGTGCTATATGTTTCATTTCTGATGTTAAAAAAAATTCTGAGTGCTCAGATGTGTGTTCATTTAGCAAGTGGCTGTGATGTTTTCTGATGCTACTTTTCATACTGTTTCACCTGAGTTACTCTGAAACCACCAAGAAGTCCCCATACAAATGTGTTAAAAATGGAATCGTTTCAGTCTCCCATGCTTATGCAGTGTAATTTTAACTGCTCCAGAAAAAAGGCGTTTGCTCATGTCCTCATTCNTTGGTTCTGTTCAGCGCTGCCAAATGTGTTAAACCATGTTTTCTTTCTAGAACCAAAACACAGCTTTGTAGCAGACACTGAGAGAAAGTTTCAGTTAGAAACTAAGACACTCATTCACATCAATTTCATAATAGCTAACATGGAAAGGCATGATCCTGTGCTAGGCCTGCTGACATGTAGATATTGCATGGAACTATCAGGCTGCAAGAAGCCAAATTTCAGAAAACAAAGCCCTAAACAATCGTAACAGGAGGAACAACTTCGTTGCAAACAGTGACCAAATGCAAAGCGACAGTTTTTGGCAGAGTTCTGGCTTTCTGCAGCTGGCGGCATTGTTTCGAGTCAGAACCATGTTCTTGGAAATCATCCGACATTACAATTACAATGAAGTTTTCATGATCAACATCATAAAACATAATTGGAATGTAAGCTTCATCACTCCACATTTGCTTTGTAGATGAACATCATGAAAGCAAAGGTCCATTTCAATTTGGACTATATTGATAACCATTTAGATAGAAGAGTTCACAGCATATAAACTCACAGGTAAGAGAACAGTTCTGTCTGCATTTTTGAAGTTTACTTCTCTTCTTATAGCACAAATACCATTGGTAGTAAATAACTAATGAACTTCAGAAAAAATACTAAGTCTAAATGAAACAAAGTTTTTTGTCACTCAGCTGTTTTAAGAACAGGCCCACCTTTTATTATTAATCCATTTTGGGCATTAACTCCTTTAGTCAGTTTTTGTATTTTTTCACAGATGTCATTGTGCTCTGTTTTCTTTCATGGCTTATTGGCCGTTTGTGTTCTACAGAAGCCTGAGATGACTACCCTGAGGAGAAAACAGCAGGATCATTGCGCTCATATTTTTCTGAATATCCCATCCAGACTTGGGAAAAAAAGATTTTGAAAAAGAGACACTTCCGACATCATGTCACAGATCTACAGATATTATAATCTGGATTGGTTGTCCGGTTGGTTTTTTTTATGGTCTAGTTAGGGGTGAGTTGACCTTGGCTAGCTGCCAGATCCCAACCTAGTCATTATCTTGCTTCTCCTCAAAAGGGTGGGAGAAAGTACAAAGAACAACCTCGACGGTTGAGATAAAGACAGAGAAATCACTTAAAAGTTACCATCATGAGCAAAACAGACCCAATGTGGGCAAAGCTAAGAATTTATTGCCAATTAAACAAAGAGGTGGACAGTGAGAAACAAGGACAAATATCACACCATCTCTTTATCATAGAATCATAGAAACATTCGAATTGAAAGGGACCTTTAAAGGTCATCTGGTCAAACTCCCCTGCAATGAACACGGACATTTAGAGCTAGATCAGGTTGCTCAGAGCCCCATCCAGCCTGACTTTAAATATCTCCAAGGATGGGTCTTCCACCACATCTCTGGGCAACTTGTTCCAGTGCCTCACCATCCTTATCTTAAAAAACTTTTTTCCTATATCCAGTATAAATTGAAACCATTTCCCCTTGTCCACTCACAACAGACCCAGCTAAAGAGTCTGTCCCCTTCTTTCTTATAGCCCCCCTTTAGATATCAAAAGACTGTTATCAGGTCTCCTCAGAGCCTTCTCTTCTCCAGACTAAACAGCCCCAACTCTCTCAGCCTGTCCTCACAGGTCAGGTATTCTGTCCCTTTGATCATTTTTATGGGCCTCCTCTGGATGTGCTCCAACATGTCCATGTCTCTCCTATGCTGAGGACTCCACATCCGGATGCAGTACTCCAGGTGAAGTCTCACCAGCAGGTCAGTGTCAATCCCTGACATCCCCTCTCTGCTGACCCTTCCTCCTCACCTTAGGGGCTGAGGGAAAGCCCGCTCCAGTGTGGTCTCCTGCCCAGGGCTGTGGGAGATCCCTGCTCCAACTGTGCCTGGTACACCTCCTGACCTCCTCTCCCATGTGCTGGCAGGGCTGTTTCTCTCCCTTTTCCTGGCTGCCAGGCATTGTTTTGCCCTTTCTTCCCCAGGTTCTCCCTGAGGTGTCCACCCCTGGCTGCTGGGCCCGGCCCTGCCCTGCGGTGGTACACGGTGAAGCTGGCTGGCTTCCAATTGTTGCTTGTCACAGACACCATCCATCCTTGTAGCCCATTGCCTCCCCACCTTGCAAAGACCTAGACACTACATCAAGTCAATAGAGAGAGGTTTTAAGATGAAGTTCATTTAATATGTTCTTTAACAAGTCTGTATTTGGGTGAGATGAATTACATTGAAGAGGAACATATTTCTCTCCCTTTTCTTTACAGGGGGACTGGACAATTTGATCAAATGCAGATTTTCATGTAGTGGTTTTCTGAAACTGGGTGAGAAGGAATCCATTGAAGAAGATCAAAGTAAATTAAACATCTTCATACAAACATTCTAGAAGATGAAAATCAACACAAATTGTGCTTCTGGGAGTTGATGATAATGCTTGCAAACGTTATTTGGCAATGAAAGTTGAAGTAACTCTTTCCAACGATTTATATTGCAAGAAAAGTACTTAAGTGGCTTTATTTTTTTTTTTTTTTGGTGATAGTACTTAGGTCGCTCTGAAAGTAATGTCTCCAATTTATTTCTATGGAAACTACAACAGATACAAAGATCATAATAACACTATTTAGTTGAGAAATTTTTCAGCTACAAAATATTATTTGTCAACATTGTCATCAACACAAGCCAGCAATGAACACAAGCCTGTGTACTGTGCTTGTAAAAATTTGCACCAGCAGAGGTGACACACTTTTTCCCAGCTGCCATGACAGTGTCATTGGTAGAAAAATGTTTCCTTGATGGAGAATTCACATGTTGCCACTCCATGAATTGGGCTGCTGTTTTGACTCCAGCTTGTAGTGGTGACATCATGATGTCTCATCACTGGTAACGGTGCGATCCTGGAAACTGTCACCTTCAGCCTCATATTGGCTCAATAGGTCCTGGCAGACTTGCATACAGTGTTCTTTCAGTTCCTGTTTGAGCATTTGTGGGACACACCTGTCACAAACTTTGTGATATTTCAAAATTGTCACTATTGTTTCCAATATATTGAAGGGAATATTAATCTCTGTACAGTTCCATGGTTGTAATCTGATAATTTGTGCAGATGAGCTGATCGAGATGCTCTTCATTTTGTGGTGTGACAGCTGTGAATGGCTGTCCGGAATGTGGTTTGTCTTTCACATCGCTGTTACCACTGCTGAAATACACCACCCACCATAAACATTTAGCAAATGTTGATGAATGCCAATGGGTGCCATTTTTTTCTGCATTGAGGAATTCAATTCCACACCTTTGCTTCATCCACATTTCCATGTCAGGTGCCATTTTGTTAGACTGCCCCTCTGCTGCTATCTGTCACACAGCAACAAAATGGAACGGAATATTTGTGGGGAGGTTCAGCCTCTACTACCATCCCATCAACATCTGCCTGTGATGTCATGGGCCAACGTAATAAAATAGGAGGCACTTCTTTTGGAGCAGCCTCATAACTTACTGTTCCAATGGCGCATTGCCCCAAGAGTTTTTAAATCTTTTTTGACCAATGTTTATTTTAGTAACAACTTTTCATTCTCAGTGGAAATTAATTATTTTTTAAAAAGAGAAAAGGAAATAGACAGTTGGCTTGGTATTATCAACCAAGTCTTAGAGGGTACATAGGACTCTCTGGATTTGTATTAGTGATATCTGCAGGCACCTGCAGATCATTTTCCTTTTAGAAATACACAACTAAATATATTCATACATAATTATTCTATCACACAATAAGAAAACAGGAAGTATTTTAGGAAAAAGTTCTTATTAAAAATGAGCAGATGGCAAGGAACCTGTCCACCTCGCAGATTTATATGTACTAGAGACATAGAATGTAAGGCTTTCATGATTTCTTTTCTTTTTAATAATACTGAAAGTATTGTTCAACAGAAAGCATCTTGTGGAAAAAAGACAGGACAGGAAAATGTAATACTTGAGAACTGTAGTAGCTGTGAATATTAAAACTTCCTACAATCACATGCAGGAAAACAGAGTCCAATGATTTTTAACAGGAAATGAAAAGTGAATTGTCACCTGAAAGGATTAAGTTAAATCTTTAATCTCCCCATTTCTCCGTATGGAAAATGCCATCCAAACAATTTATTTGAAAAAGTGATGAAAAATCATTGCAATATTTTTGAAAGTTTTTTTTTTTTTTTTTATCAGTGGATTTTTTACAATTCCATCTTTAATCCTACATGCATTGCTTCTTTAGCTATGTTGGTGCAGGGCTGGGGAATGGGAAATGAGTACTTTCTAAAAAAGAGGTTTTCAAAAGTTTTGGTGTTTTAGTACATCCTTAGTTCTTGTGATATTGTCACAGTACTAAGACTAAATAAATCACAAATGACCAGAGCCCTTCACCTCCATCCTCCAGAAGGAACTTGGGGCTTGATCCATTAATCACACAATTCCAGTTCTGCCACAGGCAGTGTCAGACAGGTATATGTCAGCACAGTGAAAACATTTGGCCAAGAAGCTATACTTCAAAATTGGACGATTTTTAGAACCATGTTTCTCTGAATTGTTTAGATCTCTTACGTTAAAAATAAATAAAAGTTTGATACGAGTTAACAAGAATAAAAGAAGGATGTTCCTTTTGACAAAAATTACTTCCGTGAGCACTCCTTGCTCCCTATCAATTCTCTAGTGCAAGAAAAGGTATGCAGGCCACGCTGAAAGTAATGCCTCCTAATTATTTCAATGGAAACTACAACAGATACAAAGAGCACAATAGCACTATTGGATAGAGCATATTCTCAGCTACAAAACACTGTTTTTCAACATAGCCACCATCATTAGCTATGCATTTTCACCAGCGATGAACAAAAGCCTGCACCAGAAAAAAAAATATCTGCACCAGGAAAAAAATATCTGCACCAGAAGAGATAACCTGCTGTTGCAACCACTGTTGAAATGCACCACCCACCGCCTCACTCTGCTCACATCCACTGTTTGGTATTCATAAATATTCAGCAAGCATCAATGAATGTCAATGGGTGTCATCTTTTCTGCATGGAGGAATTCAATTCCACCCCTTTGCTTCATACACACTTCCATGTCAGATGCCATTGTGTTAGAGTGCCCCTCTGCTGCCATCTGTTGCATGGCAACAACATGGAAGGGAGTATTGGTGGGAAGGTTCAGCCTCTACTGCCATCCTACCAACATCCACCTCTGATGTCACGGGCCAACGTAATAAAATAGGAGGTGTTACTTTTGGAGCATCCCTCATATATTTCATTTAGATGCTAGTTTTCTATGTTAAAGGCTTTGGTATATTTTAATATTTTATGTCTTGCAGTATTTTGAGAAATGAAAGGATTTTGTTATTAAGATTTAACACTTGTTTGTTTCAAAGACCACACTGTTGGAAATTCCTGCTTCAATGGAAATTTAAGAAAAGTTTGTCTTCAATTCTGATACCAGTTGCTCCCCAGATACTCCTATAAAATCAGGCATATCCACCTAGCTTAACTCAAGATACAAAGAATGACTTCCAAAAAGAAGCCTGAAGCAGCAGCAGAAAAATTTTTGACAGACCTGAGAACTCACTTAGTATTGTTTCTAAGCATATTTACACAAATTCTCTATTAATCTGTAGACTTGACAGCACATGAATGTATATACAAATGTATTTAATCATGCTTAAAATAATATTTTGTCATAATTAAATAACATATGCAATGCCATTTTTAAAACAATATTTAAAGTCTTGCTGCATACAGATTTCTTCTTCTCTGCCATTTCACATTCCTCTCCATATCTTGCTATTTATTAGTCTCTGTTAAAAAAACCTAAACTCTAGAACAATTTGAATGAAGCCTCAGCTGATATCAACCAGATTGAGCTGTAGCTCACATATATCACAGTGGATATATCTTAAATAAATATGTACTCTATTATGTTAAATACGTATATTAATGATTAATAAGGTTATGTACAGAATATTGACTTAATTCATCTAAATTCTAAATCAATTATAAAGTTTGAGGAAACTATTATGCCTAAGGAAAGAAGAAAAAAATACTGTAATGGGGAGTAATCCATTTGAACAATCTGTGCTCAGAAATACTTTAAGTTATATTTTTGTGTAATTCCAGTGTTTAAAAGCTTCTTTGTTGACATTCTGACATTACCACTCTGTAACAAGTGTCCTGGGAATAGGATAATATTCCTCAGGAGTCACACAAGCACTTTCTTTCTCAGACATACCAGCCTTTGTACACTTTCCAGCCTGATCTAGCATTAAGTAAATTTGATGTCATCTATGTCAGTGTTCTGCTTTAACTGCAAGTGACATTGCCACTTATATGCAAAGGTTAAGAAGGAAAAAAAAAAAGCAAGCCCAGTGCAAGATTTGACAAAACAGCAAAGATGTTATTATGCCCCTTTGTAAATCATTTTACATTTCATCCTATTCTAACAACATTGATCTGAAGTAGTCTTAAAGTATGGACATGACAGTTATTCTATAAGTCGGGGCAGAAGTGCTAAGAGCTTCGCTGCTTTTATGGGCAGCACTAAGCTTTAGGAGGAAAGAAGTATGAGGCTTTCATTCCATCTGATATTTCTTGGAAGGAGAAAAAGGAAGAGACTGGAGTGTTATCAAGACTTTTGGCTTTAACTAAGCAAAATTATTCTTCATTTTAGAATGAAGAATGAATAATACCTTCTTTTTTCTTTCTCTCTCTTTTATAACTAAAGTTATAAAAATTTGCAAAGCATATTTAATACCTAGATGGATAAAGGATGAAAATATGGTTCCTCATCTTAAACTTCTCTCTTTTTCATGATTTAATTTTATTTTTTTCTATATTCAACTTTGAATATCCAATGATATTGTGCTCCAGTGTTCCAACTGAAATGGAGATCTATTGCTTCAGAGGATGCTTACATAGATGTTTCTTTTTCCTTTAACTGTCCACTCTGTCACTAATATTAAAATACTTTCTCTTCTATGCCTATATTTCAGTTGCATTTATTATTTTCCGCACACATAGCTCTGCAGAGCAGATACCATTTACACATGGTATCTTCAGTCTTACACTTTTTATCACTTTAAAAATAGTGTCACGAAGAATTAATTCTGTGTCATTAAAATCCAAATAACCTGATGGAATAGTTGGGAAGGAACCCTTGAGCCCAAAAATATTAACTATATATTATGCAGATGGCACTTTGTTTACATGGTTGAAACTAGGAACTAATGTTCACAGTTATTATTTTCTGGTGTAAAAGCAGATGCTATTCATGCTCACACAAATATTAAATGCTTGGCAAAAACATTTTTTTCATTAACAGCTCTAACAACAATCAATTTTCATTGTTAATTACTTGTAGTGTACAGAAACATGCCCTTCGTTTTTTATATTCATGGCCTGTCAATTTACAGCAAAACCCCCCTTTTATACACTGCTTATTTTTGCCTCTTACCTCCTTAAATAATTTTTTTCTAATTGAACATATTGCATATATTTAAACAAAATATGTATGTCTAGGAGAGGGAAAAAATGTAGTGAAGAAAAAACGTTTGTGCAGTGTATGGTTTTGTACTATCTGCATGAAAGTGCCTGACCTGGTATTAACACTGTGCAAATTCATTCCCTCAGCATAGTTAATCTCTGACTCAGCTTGATGCAATTTTTCTAGGTTACACGTACCATGAAAAAAAATCACTTCTTGAAGTCAGTTAAACAGCTATTAGGTAAATGTTCTGTCTGTTTGTCTGTCTCTCCCTTTTGTTTAATATATATATATATTTCAGTCATGACTAATTAAAGTATTTCATCACTTTGTAGCAGGTTAACTTGTTTTATTTGATTAGGGCAATGGATTTGCTTGTGAACAGTTTGTAAATAAACCTGACAATCATTACAGAAACACCTTCCATTTAATATTTGATATGAATAAGATATTTAAATAGATCCTGTTGCAGACAAGCAATGCTTAAAAATTAAAAATCCAGAGAAACATGAAGTTAAGGATCTCTACATTTGAGTCGCTAAAAGAGCAGACAGGATGAGAAGTGGGACTTGAGAGGGAAAAGTTTACTTGGGAATGTGAACAGCAATAAGAGATGGAACAACAAACATTTTAATGAGTTTGGCCCTTGGGCACTGATTACAATTAGAAAATATTTTAAAGAAATAGTGAGTAATATTGAGAGAAATTGCAAACCAGATTTAATGAGAAATTATTATTTTCCTTATTGCTGCAGTGTACAATGTTAATTACAATTTTAATAACATGCAAATAAGCCAGTATTAGAATATTCTACAAAAATATAGTGAAAGAGTTTGAAAAATGCCATAACCTCATGAACAGCGGAAGTTTTAGATGGGACTTCAGAAGACAGTAGAATCCTTTTCTCATCCAAGAATCTACTGTCAAAGAGGACTCTGAACAGGATGTATCAAATTAAAATTACTCCGGACAAAAAGCTGAGAAGGCAAATCAGATATACCTACTTAGAGGTAAGTAGCTGATCAGAGGGAGAAGTAACTGGGAAACAGTAAATACTTGAGAAGAGTTCAGGAAAAACTGCCAAAGGATACAGAAAAAAGAACAACATAATGAGTTCATGAACTGTGGCAACTTGACAGGCAACTTAGGCAATACACAGAGTCTGGAAACATCAACATTCATGAGATAAAAGCATTTTGCAATGATCTGCAATCAATAATTGAAGTATAAGCAAAACAATGGAGCTGCACAGATAGCAATGGTGAAGTTTTACACATATATAATGTCTGAAAAACTGAAAATAGGGAATGGACTTTCATGTATTCTTACTGAAGGTCCACTTCATTGTAAACAGAACACTTGTGCTCAGCCATTGCTATAAGGGAAAATGTTGCAAAAAAGAAAGAATCCAAAATACTAGGAGGAAACTATCAATGGGAGAACAAACTTTTACTTAGGGATTTCATAAATTTGCTTAACTTAATATATGAAATTTGTTAGGTTTATTATTCAGAGTGCATTTAAAAATATGCCAAGGCTTATTTTGAAAATTCCTATTAAAATAAAGAAATGTGCATGGAGATACAAATTAACCATTGGTTCCTAACTAGAAAAGAAAAATGCAAAATGAGTGAAACCTCAAGAAATTTCACACAGAGAGAAACACTCCTTGCTAGTTCACCAGAATCTCTTTGAGTCATCATTTTAAACAAACATGTTTACATTTCAATATATTATTGTTTGATGATTAAGGCCTTAAGGCCCTACAAACCCAAAATTGCAATGCATCATTGATGGGACAGCTATTCTTTTACGTAAAATTATGAACTTCTATGAAGATTTTTAGAAAATAATTTCTAAGGCACTGGAACAGCCTGCCCAGGGAGGTGGTGGAGTCACTGTCCCTGGTGGTGTTCAAGAAACGTCCGGATAAGGTGCTAAGGGATATGGTTTAGTAGTTTAGTGGGAAATATTGGTGGTAGGAGGACAGTTGAACTTGATAGTCTTGTAAGTCCTTTCCAACCTAGTGTTTCTACGATTCTGTGATTCTGTGATCATTATTCTCCTTAAGGGAAGTTTCTAATTTACTTGCATGTAAAAATCTACCATGTGACTATGACAGCTAAACACAAATTGTAATCCTAAAAAGGATGCAAAACAAAAGCAGAATTGAAGAACGAGATAAAATAAATTGTAAATATTCTGCTTAAAGAATTCAAACAAAGAAATTTCTCTGTGCATATCTTAAGATTTTAAAATACTAATGAGAGAAACATTAGTGTAAATTATTAGTTCAAGTGTTTGACATAGCTTTTTGAAGGATTTTTAAAAGTTTTTGAATAAAACTTATTTACCTGAACAGCTGGTATGTAAAGAGTTGAGAGAAGTCAAGGATTAATCTGAGATTCAGGACAGTACAGAAAGAACAAAATTAAAGGAAAAGAAAGGTTAGCTTTGTGCAGTAAGAATGACCTAAAAGTGTTAGCCAGTGTATAACAAGGAAATGCATTAATGGTGCATTCAGATAGGAGGACCAAATATCTGTGGAAATGTTCAGTTTGATAGAATTCACATTTTATATTGGAGAAGCGCTGAGATTCTACAGTGTTTCGACTATTTTTGGAGCACTACCACCAACAAAGGCCACAAATTAAAACTATTTTACAGCAACGAATAATCTACTTCTGAAGTTCACAGCCCTGCTGGATAGCCAATCTCATATGTGACATATAGACAATTTATTCTTTCCTGCAGTTTTTATTTCTTCATCTCTTTGCAAGGTCATAGTTTCAAGGCTTCATTGTTACTGAAATTCTAGGAGCAGAACATGAATAAATCTGTTTTGCATTTAAGTTTCCCCATTCTGATATATAAATTTCAGTGATCACGGAAATATGACTAATTAGAGTAACTAAGTGCGAGCTTTATGTGATTGTCCTTATAATTCTACCAAAATACACAATTACTGGACAGTAGCGCTATAGTCGCCAGTATAAAAATAAATGCAGCACTCCCTGTAGAACTATATTGATAGTACATTGTTTTTTTCTACGAACAAAAGGAAGATACTTGGAGGCCTTTAATCTTGTTTTATGAGAGAACAAACTACATATTGAGTCCTGCTGGTCTTCAAAAGTGAAAGCTAACGTATTGAGCCAATACAGCATTCCAATATGCAGAATACCAGTTTATGATAATTACTTTTGCATCTGCATTTAGAGTACCACATGTAATTACTGAAGTGTATACTTTTCTCTCAGCAATGGCATGCAATTTCCATTAGTGGTCTTGGCATTCATGCACATGCATTACAGGACCTCTAAGTAATCCATAGCCCCTTGTAATTAAATGTAAAAAGATTTACAGGCAGCAGAACATAGTGAATAATTCACAGCCAATAACTTGCCTGATGAATTTAACCTGTTCTTATGCATCAAAACACAGTCAGATATTTTACTTTTTCTTATGTATTAAATTATTTATGATTTTCTTCATCTGCTGTCCTTCTACAATGTTTTGAAAAATATCTCCAAATTGCTACTGGAAAAAATACCAATTATTTATATAATTCCTCACTAAAACTTTACATTAGGGATTTGAAAAAGATGGTGAAACTTCATAAATTTGAGGTTTTTCTTTATACAGAGCCACTTGTTTGAAAAACTCTATTTGCAAGTAAAGAGGAAATTATTCATAACTCCCTACCTTAAAACAAACTATATGCACTAGAATTACTTGCAAAGCATAACTTCTATCCGGTAGCAAAGTCTCATAGTTTGAAATTGTTTTCAGTGTAAGTATATACAAATTAAAGGAGACTCCTGGGTTTTTAAATCATTTCTCATGTACTGAGGCTTATCGTATTATTCATTTAATAACTTACCTAGTATCTTAAATGCCAGCTACATTGCTTTTCCCAATATAGTTTACTCACAGATATTTTTCCACAGGCTCATTTGCTCTTCCATCAATTTAGTATTTTATTCAAATAGCTCTTCTCTTTCTTTGGTGATTTTACAGCTGGGACATTTGAGGACAGCATTTTCTTCTCTTTCAAAATTTATTTTGCTGTGTTTAAACAAAGTAAAAAAAATAAAACAAACAAACAAAAACCCCAGTAACAAAACTACCATCTCCTTGATTCATCTGGAAGAGTCATCTTGTATCTAATTGGCTATTTCCGTATATGACACTCCTTTTCTTCAATTCTATATCTCTGCATTTGTGTTTTTCTTGAAGATGACGACTAGGATTTTTCACAGCGTTACAAAGGACATTTCATGAATGTCCAAAACAGAGACAAACTGTTGGATACAAAACACTGTGAAACAAAAACATCCATAAAATTAATTTTGGAGGAGTTACAACAGTGCATCATAGTAACTCCTCTGCAGAAAAACACCATGATGCCAAATTCAACTATGAAATTTCATCAGCTGAAGGAAATAGGGGATGGGAAGAACCTGAATCACAACTCCACTGAAATGCTACAACTGCACAGGTAGTCTCAGTTTATGCCATTGTCCTTATAATTGAAAAGAAAATCATCATCTTTCCAAGAAGACTTACATAGCACTTTAAAGAGTAGAACAATGCAAATACTGCCATTTAAACCAGCAAAGCGAAATGCTATAACAGATATCAAAGAAGGGATTGTAAGGGCCAGGAACATATCTTTTTAAAACCAGAATAATGTTTTATGCACCATAAATGTAATTTGGATTTTCTGAAGAGAAAATTCCAGTCAAGATTTTTCATATAAGTCTTCAGGTTTTATTAAATCTGCTTTTCCAGCTTGGCATCACTATTCATAAAAATATTTTAAAGTGTATTAAAAACAGATTGCATACATTCAGAATTGCTTCACATTCATGTGCTGTGAGATCATTAAAATTATTTCTACTAATCAATCAAAAAAATGTTTTTATTAGAGGTCATTGTAATATTACTATCCGTAGTTAGTAAGGTCATTAACAAATCGGATAGACTGACGCTTTTTATTAACAGATTTATTTGTTTCAATTCTGTTATTCCTGTTGTAGAAACTATGATTTGAAATAATTGAAGTTATTTCCAATAAAACCAGCAAACCACTACTGTTTGTGAAGTTAACACAATATATGAATATTTGTACCTGAGTAGAAACTGATTTGTTTTGGTTTGGTTTGGTTTTGTTTGGGGGGTGTTTTCTTGTTTTTGTTAATGATGATTGTTTTTATGTTCTAGGAATTTTTCAATTTACGAAGACTACCTGGAATTTATTTATCACTGGCTGGGTAGATGGGGGGAGAGCAGTGGATGTCATCTACCTTGATTTCAGCAAGGCTTTTGACACTGTCTCCCATGACATCCTGATAGCAAAAATGAGAAAATGTGGGATAGATGAGTGGACTGTGAGGTGGGTTAAGAACTGGCTGACTGGCCGAGCTCAGAGGGTAGTGATCAGTGGCACAGAGTCCAGCTGGAGGCCTGTAACTAGCGGTGTTCCCCAGGGGTCGGTGCTGGGTCCAGTCTTGTTCAATGTCTTCATCAATGACCTTGATGAGGGGATTGTGTCCACCCTCAGCAAGTTTGCTGATGACACGAAGCTGGGGGGAGTGGCTGACATGCCAGAAGGCTGTGCTGCCATTCAGCAAGACCTGGACAGGCTGGAGAGATGGGCAGAGAGGAACCTGATGAGGTTCAACAAAAGCAAGTGTAGAGTCTTGCACCTGGGGAGGAATAACCGCATGTACCAGTACAGGCTGGGGGATGACCTGCTGGAGAGGAGCTCTACAGAGAGGGACCTGGGGGTCCTGGTAGATGACAGGTTGGCCATGAGCCAGCAGTGTGCCCTGGTGGCTAAGAAGGCCAATGGGATCCTAGGGTGCATTAAAAAGAGTATTGCCAGCAGGTCGAGGGAGGTGATCCTCCCCCTCTACTCTGCCCTGGTCAGGCCTCAGCTGGAGTACTGTATCCAGTTCTGGGCTCCCCTGTATAAGAAAGACAGGGACCTCCTGGAAAGAGTCCAGCGGAGGGCCACAAAGATGATAAAGGGCCTGGAGCATCTCCCCTATGAGGAGAGGCTCAGTAAGCTGGGTCTGTTCAGCCTGGAGAAGAGAAGGCTGAGAGGGGACCTGATCCATGTTTATAAGTATCTTAGTTGTGGGAGGCAAATGGAGGTGGGGAACCTCTTTTCGGTGGTCAGTGGGGACAGGACAAGGGGCAATGGCCTTAAGCTGGAGCACAGGAAGTTCCGCACCAACATGCGGAAGAACTTCTTCACAGTGCGGGTGACGGAGCACTGGAACAGGCTGCCCAGGGAGGATGTGGAGTCTCCTTCCCTGGAGATATTCAAGACCCGCCTGGATGCCTACCTGTGCAACCTGCAGTAGGGAACCTGCTCTGGCAGGGGGGTTGGACTCGATGATCTCTTGAGGTCCCTTCCAACCCCTGCAATTCTGTGATTCTGTGATTCTGTGATTCTAGAAATAATCTCTTGGTTTGTCTAGTGATGATCAAATGATATTTTTAAATTGAAGTTTCATCTCATATTTTTAAATGCAAATAAGCAACTATATTTGGCATCACATTGAACAATGTGGTGGAAAAAAAATCTGTGCTTGTCAGATAAAAGTTAAAAATATTACTATTTTAATACATCAAAATGTTCTTTACACTGTCACTGTTTTATAAAAGATACTTATGCTTAATAGCAATTTGATTGAATTGTTCTTTAATAATTCAAAATCTTTGAATTAAAAATGTATTTGTCATGTAATTGAGAAAAAATACACTTCATCTGTTGCATTTTTTTTCTGTGAACATATCAATCCAGATACTTACTAAATAAAATATAGCACAACTGATAAATTAAGTTAATTGATGTTGTTTGTGTTCTGTGATGAATAAAAATGAGGTTTTTGAGTCATGATATAGTAATGAGTCAGTAATATGTCTCATGTTCATGGTCATTCATAAATAACTTTGTTTTCATAAAATATCAAAAAATCACAAATCATGAAATTAAGGACTTCTCTTCCATCTGCCAAGACCTGTTTAACATGTCCCTACTGGTCCAGTGCTGAATTCAACAGAACTCACAGCCTGAGTGTGTGATTACATACTAACTCAACGATACAGAATTACTTACTCTTAAAAATGAGTAGTTCCTGCATAAATATTATTTTAATTCAAGTAAAAGAAAATTGCTAGTGCTTTATTAGAGCAAGATTTTGTAATATACCTAGAAGAAAGACACAAGTGCAAACCCTAGACCTAGTATTCAAAGTTACACAGAGAAATGGAAGTTATAATTTTCAAGGTCTTGTCTCAATTTCCCTTCTTCCCATTTTTGTTTGTTCATTCAGCGTGTCTGAGACCAGCCTTTCTAATTTATAATTACTTTATATTATTAGCAAGTCATTTCAACTTGTTTGAAAACCGGACTTTGATTCTATACTCTCTGAATTAAACACCTGGGATAAGAACTCTCTTCTCATGTCCCCCAAACAGAACACTGTTGTAGCACCCGAACAACAATTATCATGGTGCCATTTCCCTCATTTTAGTAGGCAACAGACAAACAGATGAAGAAAGCAGCAAATCAGAAAGGAAGGCAGGAATTATAAGGAAGGGAATTGTAATGTAAAGATCTCACTGCATAAAGGGATAGATATAAAGCATAAAGATCCAATTCCAGCAAAGCTTTCTGCTTGTTCCAGTGACAAGCAAAGTGATTTCAAATCTTTTTCTGACTTCAGAAATCACAGAAAGAAACTATGTAGTGAATTTAAATTATACTGTATCCCTCCATCTATTTTTTTCATATTATGTACCATTGGTACATACAAAACCAAATAATTAAAGATCAAATGTACTTGGCAACAATTACATACAAGAAGCTTTGACTTACACACATTAAAATATGTAACCGCTACTAAAAAGAAACATGTTGACATATCCATAAAAATGTTCAGAGTTCTCAGGGTGTCTCGTGCTCATTTATATTCTTTGCTGGAGAAAGTTGCACACTATGCAGGTTAGGTGTCATTACTGCACACAACAGTATCCCAAGCAATTTCGACTACTATATCATTTAGAAGATATCTCAATGAACTGGATTATGGCTTGACTTCAATTGTTCCTGAACACTCTATGTAGACTTTACATGCTCTGAATACATAAATGTGCATGTACATTATATTACACCCATTCTTCTTCTTTTGTATGATATTTACGTATGTCAAGGACACAGTACAAATGGTCTCATTCATTTTAAGGCACCAAATATCAATGTATCTATTCTATAAAAGCAAAATACCTAAGTACATGGTTAAAGCATATGGTTAATTGCTTTGCTAAATTAGAATAAAATAATAAAAGGATTATATGCTACTTTGCTTCTTGAGACATCAGTGGAAATAATTAAAGCATTATGCTTTTGAACCTTTTTAAGGTTCAAATTTTGCCACTGCCATTTCATTGGTTTATTATTTAGAGAAACATCTCTTCAATGTTATCAAAATGTATATGGAATAAGTTTAAGCAATTTATTTTTATGCTTTGAATACCTGTCACAACCTCTGTCTTCAATAAACTTAGCAAATGGTACATGAGGATTTAATCATTTTCATGAAACTATTGGTAAAAAGGCATTTATTTTGAAAAATCTCTCTATATAACAAACATTAAATTATTATCTTTGGGGGAAAAAAAAGGTGTGATGATTAATCAGTTATTCGATTATGTGACATACTAATTATATTACTAAGATTTCTCATGGAAACCCAGTAGAAATTGTATTAATTTATTGTCATTGGGAAATTTATGAATTGCAACTGCATACATATATATATGGAATTTATTGTTGGCAAGAGGATTTAAGTAATTAGCATCAGGAAGAAGACAAATATTTCAGATTTTTTAAATGAAAAATTGGATAACAAAAGGTTTACCTGCAGCAAATAAATATTTCAGTAATACATGAAATCACAAAGCAAATGTTGCCAATCCATATTAAATGGATTTGATGTAACATGAGGCAGAATGCATTTTCAGTAACCAGTTTGATGAAATAAGTGCAGATAGCCCAGCCATATGCAAAGATGAGTCTAGCATTCAAAAAGATTTGGAGTTCTGATGCCAAATCCTATGGTTTTCACTCCCTTACCTGAAATAACTTCTTTACTTTCAAAAGAAAACTTGACTAAAGCCCACTGAAGCTGAAAGTTTCATTGGCTTTGATCAGACTTTAAGGAATAAATTTTTTTTGACTCTCAATGCAAAGCACACATCTTATGTACAAACCTGTCCCACGACCTCCCTTAGGAGTATTCCTCCTAGTCTCAGGCCTCTGTTTCACTGAAAAAAAATCACTCACCAAAACTGAACTAAAGCTGAAACTTGCATATGGAAACACCCATAAGATACAATGCACAACATTTGCTCAAAGTATTCTATCATCGTCCATGGCAACCACCACTTCTTTGTGCATTATGTCTTTTTTGTTTTGAGATTTTTTTGTATGGTAAGACCTGGCTGCATCATTAATAGAGAAATACTGAACAAGACTTCGGAAAACATTAATAAACAAATTAGCAAAGTCTGCACAGAGGACATAGAGTCATTCTGTAAACTTGACAGGATGAAAAAAATATTCACCCTGAATTGCCACCTGAACACTGACCACGGTGAATTCTTTTTTGCAAGCTAACAAAGTCCAGGTTAAAAATGTTTTCTTCAGCCTCTTTTTGGTCTACATTCAAAAATGGAAGTATTCAAATATGGAGAGAATTGTCCTGAAATAGTTTCAAATCTATGTCACTTGGCACTGTACCCACTACTATAATGCAAATAATAAGTGAGATAGAATTAATGTAATAATTTACTCTGTTGGAACACTCCAAGTCTTTACCAAGGCCTTATCTGCTCTGGGACTGTGTGTGTATCAGAATAGGACAGTGGTATTGAAGAAAGTGTGAAAACTGACCATGTAAAGACCCAAGGGAATTTAAAGATCAACCATCGACTGTTCAAAAGTATCTAAATGCAATGTCACACAGAATCACAGAATCACAGGGGCTTGGAGGGACCTCTGGAGATCATCTAGTCCAACCCCACTGCTAAAGCAGGTTCCCAACAGTAGGTCATACAGGAAAGCATCCAGGCGAGTCCTGAGTATCTCCAGAGGAGACTTCACAACCTCTCTGGGCAGCCAGTTTCAGTGCTTTGTCACCCTCACAGTTAAGAAGTTTCTCCTCATATTTGTATGGAACTTCCTGTGTTATAGTTTCTGCCCATTGCCCCTTGTCCTGTCACTGGGCACTGCTGAAAAGAGCCTGGCCCCATCCACCTGACACCCTCCCTTTAGACATTTATACATATTGATGAGATCCCCTCTCACTCTTCTCAGATTAAGCAGTCTTTCCTCATAAGGGAGATGCTCCAGGGCCCCAATCATCTTTGTGGCCCTCCGCTGGACTCTCTCTAGAAGTTCCCTGAGTTTCTTGAATTGGGAAGCCCAGAACTGGACACAGTACTCCAGGTCAAGCCTCACCAGGGCAGAGGGGGAGGATCACCTCCCTCAACCTGCTGACCACACTCTTTGTAATGCACTCCAGGATACCACAGGCCTTCTTGGCCACCAGGGCACATGGCTCATGGCCAACCTGTTGTCACTAGGACACCCAGGTCCTTCTCCACAGAGCTCCTTTCCAGGAGGTCAGCCCTCAACCTGTACTCATGCATGTGGTTATACCTCCCCAGCTGTAGTACCTCTGCATTTGCCCTTGTTGGACTTCATCAGGTATCCTCTCTGCCTAACTCTGCAGCCTGTCCAGGTCTTGCTGAATGGCAGCACAGCTTTCTGGTGTGTCAGCCACTCCTCCCAGCTTTGTATCATCAACAAACTTGCTGAGAGTGCATTCTGTCCCTTCAGCCACAAAGCTTTTGAACAAGACTGGACCAGATACGGATCGCTGGGGAATACTGCTAGCTACAGGCCTCCACCTAGACTCTGTGCCACTGATCACAATCCTCTGAGCTCTGCCAGTCAGCCAGTTCTCAATCCACCTCACTGCTCATTTGTCTATTTCACATTTCCCAAGCTTATCTATGAGGATGTTATGGGAGACTGTGTCAAAAGCCTTGCTGAAGTTAAGACACAAAACATCCATTGTTCTCCCCTCATCTACCCAGCTGATCATGACAATTTCTATATGTTAAAGTACAGAATCATATTTGACATCAATTTACTTACATTTCTAACATGATGCATTTCTATTGTATTACATTGGAAACTGTGTGTATGGTGAAATGTCCAAAAGTTCTTCTGGTTTTGGAGTTTTTAGATAGCTATGTTACTATGCTCCTAAGCCCTGGATCCATACAGTTATCCATCAGTAGCAAAGCACAGAATTAAGTGTATATTATTTTTGTAGAATTGGGCTCAAAGTTTACCTATAAAAAGGTGTTGATGAAAACTGTTCATCTCCCGAGGTGATGACAAGACATGTTTGTCACTTTGATTCTTCTTACTATTCTGAAGTGGTTACAGTAAATCTGAACCTGTGTCCTGATGAAAATTTATTGCACAAAAATGAAATTTATTTCGGTTGGGAATCTGGAAAGGTTGATTTTAATACGAATATTCACACCATGCATTAACAGAGTGTCTGACAGCAAGGACATTTAAATATTTAGGTAGACTGCTAAATACTGCATGGTAAAATGTAAAAATACATCTAAACTTAATTGTCACTCTACGAAATATCCATATTTGACTCTGCTCTTTTTCCATTTCTAAATGAATAGAAAATTGCTTATGGGAATCTCAGTGGTTGTATGGTATTTGATAGGATGCATGAAAAACCAGAATATGGTTAGTAATTTATTTCAGTTTTTCTTATTCTACTATGTATGCTAGAATAAAAATGGATTTCATATTTCAATCATTTTAATTTGTACAAATACAGTAGACTTACATAAGATACATTTTTATGTATCATTATTCTCCCTAGATATCAGTTTCTCTTTTGCTTCACTTCACAAGAATCAATGTCTCTAATTTTCTAAAGCAATTCACTCACATGTCTTCTTGCACAGGTAGGCTTAGTTTGTAGCTGGAAATTATGTTAAATTTATAGAATATGTTAAATTCATCGTCATTGAGGTATTCACAAAAAGAGTTGTATTGTTGTATGCATATCAAAAATTTACTTTATGTATTACATTGATAAGTTATTGCTTGCAAGAATCAAGCCATTGTGGCGAGCTGTGAAAATAGTCAATCGATTTGCTTAGAACTGAAATGTTAGTAAATCCAAGTCATTCAGGTAATCCTTAAAGCTAACAAGCTTTGGTGTCTCAGCAAAATTTTAGTTATTAATGTTTGATATCAGGTCTGCCGAACATTGGATTGAGAAGTCTGCAATTTTTAAAAACCTTTGGAATATATGAAAGAAACAAGAATTCTGCATATGAGCAGCTACATTTTAAAATGATGCATTTTGCAGAGTATCTGCACACAACTCCTTGCTGTTGTTAGTAGTATTTCTGTGCTAAATCCCCATTCCCTGTTTCTAAGTGTACCGCTATGGGAAGCATTCATATAAAGGCGGCCTAGATTCTTGTGAAAAGTTACTTTCTTCTACCGCTTTGGGCAGCAGACAGTGTGAAAGTATCAGCATGCAAGTCTTTGTTTCCTCTGCTTTAAAATAAACAAGTAAATACCACAGTGTACCAGAAAGAGTATTGTCACCATGAGATTACAGCCCATCATTAAAGTCATGAGTTCTGCTCAGTAAATCTGACCATCAGTTAGACCAACATCTCTAGGACATTTTTATTTCACATCCGCATGGTACTTCCAAAGATCTTGATGAACCTTCATGAGCTGATTAATGTTTTGATGCTGAGAGCGAATTTATTTTCCTGGACTTAACAACTCCACCTGTCTGCCACTGGCAATAGATATGGATGACCGTCATTCAACTAATTAACTGAATGTAAACTTGTTTCTTTGTCATTAACTAATCTCGTGTTCTAAGATGAAAGTGTCCCGCTCCGATTATCGGAGTGAGGGGAGATTCTTTAACATACCCGGAGAGAGATGAAGACGCAAACGAGGTCAAATGTTGTCCGACCAGTTTAATAGGAATTCTGGCCAGTGAGGGAGACAGGGATGGGGAGGCAGGCGATAGTAAAAGATAGGAAATAAGAGCGAGGGTTATGTATAAGAAGCAGGGATAGTCACCACCACGGATCCCACGCCGTTCTGATGGTCTGAGGAAGTCTTCAGGCCTGTGGAGCGAGGGAGCAAGAGCGCGGGGGGGGGAGCAGCAGCAGCAACAGCAGCAGGCTCAGGTGAAGCAGGTGTCGGGAGCAGCAGGGCCCAGGAGGAATAGGAGCAAGTGTCTGGGTCACGGGCAGCAGGCAGCAGGCACGAGACAAGCACCAGGCAGGTACCAGCTGTCCTTCCCCTCTTGGATGGGGGCCTTTTATCCTCCTTTTTGGCCAGCATGACATTCCTGGGCCCCCAGGTATGTCAGGTATCACACGATTGGGCACGGACAGGCTTGCAAGCCCGGACTTGCCCGTTCCCTTCGGTGGTTGCCTCCCTCAAGGCTGCTCGATGGCCGTTTGGTGGCTGCTTGTCTCTCATCGTCCCTGGTCTGCAAGTCTTAGGCGGGTGGGCAAACTTTGAGACAAAAGAGTTCTCGCAGCAAGCTTTGAGACAAAAGATAACAGTCTCTTACAGAAAGTAAAATGTATCTTCCTAAATTAACTGATTGTATGCTTTTACTAGGGAGTCTAACTAGCAGATGGGATTCCATCATGACGCTCTGATTTAAGTCTTATTTAAAGACCTACAGAAAATAGCTAGATGTATTTCTGAAATAATGCAGATGTCAAAAGATGAAAAAGAAAATGTAAAAATTCATTGCCCCACAGTGAATTAAGGAGAGATCCACAGATGAGCAGGGAGAACAGAGTACACTCAGGTGCGTTTTTTTGAGGCCTTTCGTAAGATCTCAGATCAGCAAAATCATCCAAATGAATGCTTAACTCTGAGCACATGATTAAATACCATGATTAATTTGGACCTGGAAGTCCTGCGTAGCTGCTTTTCCAAAATGAAGGTGCTTAAGCTAATGCTTGAAAGTACAACTCATTTCAAAGCGAGATTCTCTAAATGCACCCCTAGGCCCAGGATTTGACAGAGAAGTTAACAACCATGCTGATGTTCTTTGTTCAGTCTTCAAAACTCTTCCCTTCTAGCTTTAAGTAACAATTAATGCAATATGCTGTTTCTGCATTCATTTAGTGGGTTGTATACAAGCAATCGGTAAGTGGGACTTACATATGGATGTTACCATGATATGAGAGTTGTCATGCCATGATGACTAGAACGTTTATGTGTTTAACACCTATGCATAGCTTGCACATGTCTTTATTGATTTATCTCCAGCTTTCTGGGAAAAGCAGTTAGGAAATAATAGAATTAATAACAGTTAAAATTAATGCAATAACTTGATTGCCTTCAAAATGTGAATTAATCCTGGGATGCATTTTTTCATGTTAATGAATTGACCGGTGCTCTTTAACCTCACTATCTCCCTTTTTTAAATTACAATTCCACATAAAGAGGAAGAACCCAGGGAAAAATATTCAGACTTTTTCAGACTTCAGATTTCAGTCATTCTTATATATATTAGTTAATTTCCAGGTCAAAGGGAATATACTTCAGACTTCAGAGTCCATCAGTGCTATATAGATCTTATCAGCTTTCTAGAAATTGAAAGAAGTTCCTGCTAGCAGTAGTGATTTGTTACTTAGACAATTTAAAGTTGAACTGATCACGGTTAAAATAAGAAGTGGGCAAAAAAATGTTTTCATACTTCTGACCAAGATAATAATAATATTAAAAAAATAACAGTTCCTCTAAAAGACATTGTGTTTGGTCAGTTTCTAGAGTCTGTATTTATTGATTTAAAATTAAATTAAAACATCAAGTATAGCTTGAGATCATTAGTACACCTCAAATAACTTCATATAATTTGATTATTTTCTTTATGAAAATATCCTCTTCTCAGTAAAAATGAATTGTACCTATTTCTATACCATTACACAATTTGCATGGGTTTAACAAGCCAATTGACTTCTGGCCATTAATACTCCTAGATTTTCATATTGTCAAATACCTCATCCTCTGTCATATCCAATTCAGTAAATGACTACCTTGTAGTACACCTTTTGTTCACTTTTTCACTAAATGAGTTCTCTAAGATTGCAAAGAAATGCGACCTATTTGTTTTTAGTGAAACAGCTGCCTCTAGAAGAGGAAAAATCAGTAGTATATAGTGCTGCAGTTAGTGTTTAAACAGTACTAGAGCATTATATACAGGATCATTTTTCAAACTACATGCCAAGTCAAATACAGTGTAAAGAAATGGTTCTTTAAATGAAATTTCTTAAGAGTAAAGAACGTGTAAGTTTCTTCAGCTCTGAAGATTGTTCTCGACATTGGCCATTTTGCTGGTGAATTACAGGCCTTTTATGAGCATGGAAAAAAAAGGGGGCTGGGGATGGAGGACGTAATGGGTATTATAATCCTCCTAATCATAACACAAGCTGAACTTCAACTTTCAATCCTTTCTTCAAAGTTAAAAATGAGCGTCCAAAGCTCTTTTGAAACAACATTTCAGGTGCATTATTCTTACTGATTTTTACTTACTAAATGCTGTGTGCCCTATTCCTTCTGTATAAAGCTGGACAAGACAGTGTAATTTCATTCTCCACCCTGGTAATCAAATTTAGTTCAAGCTAGTTGGACAGTTTTAAGGCTAATTACCAGAATATTGGTTTTAGTCTGAGCTGGGAATACATGGGACCTACAGCTATTGCCAGACTCAAAGATACAAGATACAATCAAACCTGATCTTTTTCTATGTAACACTTGATACTCCCTCCCCTTCATTCAGAATGACTGAGATGACAGCACCAAGAAGGCAGAGCAAAGAGAATAACAGCAAAAAATCCAGGACAGCAGTTGAGACAGTTTGAAGTATTGTGAGTAAAAGCAACTTTCTTGGGTTTCTTTTTTTTTTTTAAAAAAAAACAGATTAGAACTGCTTGGGGGTTAGGTGATTCTGAATCATACACTTGCCATATTAGACAGAATTAACTGACGCTATAGAATATACATAAAGCTGTATATGTTTCCTGTACATGCATACCATAATTCAAGGTATGACTAACAGAAACAAAAAATTGTTTACACCATAACAAGAACTACCAGAACAATGCAGTAAGAAAATAGTTAACCCTTCAGTAGATAATGCTATGACTATATATCTGTTACCTCCTTGTAGAAAGTGACATTGTTGGGCAATATACAATTTGTTTAAACATCAGTTCTTATACTATTCGTACTGTGGAATTTGTTGACTGTTTTTATAGATTTGGTTTACATGTCAACTAAAGATCAGATTTTAAAGGAAATAGCCCTTATCCTTTCTGGTCAGTACTGAAATACAGCATTGTGGTAACACCGAGAATCTTGCTTTTGTGGCATTATTGACAAATAAGCAAATTAAATTGTGAAGGAACGGCACATGCAGTTCAGCAACGTAGGTAATTGGAAATAGAGGCAAGCTTAAGTTTATAATGCAGAGATGCATGACTTTGTTTTACTGATTCAACTGGCTTCCAGTCTCAGGCTTACTATTTGTAGAGGTGTTCTGATAAAAAGAATCCTTTTGAAGCTATAAAACACACCATGTTCCCTCCGTCTTGAAAAGGATGACTTCCAGTCATAGTATCAGAGAAGGATTAGCAAGGATGAGAAGAGAAGAACCTTGTATTTACTGCTACTATCTTTACTCAGGAAAGATAGGATTCCTGGAGTTACAGGACGTGAATTTTCATCTCTTTAACTCCACATATAGTTGGCTATGCCAGTCTAGCAGGCAGACCGTTGGCTGAAGGCATGAAGTTAGTTTCTACCACCAGTTCGCTACATGACCTTAGACAAGTCATTATATCCCTCTGCATCTTTACTTCCCCTTTGATCTTCTGTTTCTCTCAGGCTTCTTAATCATCAGTTATTGCCTGTTTTTGACATGGCTAAAGTAGGTAAGGCCTACCCACGTGAATGGCTGTCTCTGCTTATAAAGGAAGACCTTGTTGATTTGATATTATGTTGCCTGCAAACATTTTGACAACTAGAAAGGAGTACTTGGAAGCAACTGCAGTTCTTGCTTGCAGTGTTCTAAAAAAAAAATTGATTTTATATGAAATTGAAGAAGTGGTAGCAGTGACTTCAAGAAGGCATAAACAGTTCTGTCTAAAGAAAATGCTACTGGTTGTATAGATGAAAGGAGTCTGCAAGCACTTGACAGGCTTTGAGTCTTTCATTTGTCTATCTGAACAGAAAATGTCCTATTTCTGTAGGTACATTGGAGCAAAGATGTCCAGCAGTTTCTCAATGCATAACATGGATCTTACAGACAGCAGTGAAAACCATAATGGAAAGTTCCCTCATGGGGAAGGAATCCTTTGGAAACAAAGGAAAAGTAAGGTAAGTAGACAATCACAAAATGGGGATTTTCTGCAGAGTGATTTCTGTGTATTCTGTATGACTCTCTCTATGTGGCAGTTACTGGAAGATGATTTGAATGAAATAGATTCTGCTTTGTACTCCACAATCAGCTTCCAGCCTCCTTTCACCTGCAAGCAGGCAGGTACGGCAAATGCTAGCTGTTAAGTGCTCAAACACTAGTGCTGAGAATTTTTTGCATAAAATAAGCCATCCAATATTTATTTAATTAGAGACTTTAATTAGAGTCTCTAATAATTTCTAGTATGAACACCACTTCCATTTTGTCCACTTGTAGTTTACAGATTTATGAACAGCAAGACTAAAGGAGGAAGAAGGGAGGGACGATTTCTCCTGTTTTATAGTATTAAATTTTGGCAAACAGTCTCTCTTTAGAAATGAGCTGGTTGTTTTTAGCATCTCTGGGACTTCTGAAAAACTTACTCTCAATTTCATACAAGCCCTACTCTAAGCAAATGCAATTAATCAAAGACAGAAAAGAGGAAAACTTTTAAATGAATGTACTGTTGCCTCATCAGAGAAAGGACTGTTGCCTTTTATTCCTTGTACTGCAAGAAAGTAAGGATTTGGGGAAGTGGGAAACAAAAAGAAAGGGCAGAATGATCCTAACCTGATATGTATCTTTAGATTCGAAAGAAAGTATTGGCACCATGAATTTCTCTACTTAGATAGTCTTTGAGTCAGGACATAAGATTGCACAGCATGAGCAATGAACTTTGGAGAAAAGGCTGTGAGTCCTGACCTAATGCACGAAAGGACAGAAAGTGAAAGATCTCCCCTCTCCATGCAAGCACTGTACAATTTTCTTTCATGTATAAATAATAGCCGTACTGAATAAAAGGTGCAAGATAGATCATCTTTAATAGCTTAAAATAGCAGCCAAAAATAGAATCCTTGTTTTTTGTTTTTTTGGTTTTTGTTTTTTTTTAAGTCCTTTTAGCACATTCTAGGACAAAGCCCTTGTCAAGAGGAATAGACATTTTTGGACGAGCCAGCACATTTGTTCCCATAACCTTAAATGGAAAATCCCAACCATCCGTGAAATCAAAGAGAAGACAGGTTCCTCCCACAAGAAGATATTTGTAATTATACTGCTTAGGATCAGCATTCTCTTGTTCTCTTTTATACTCCTACTCCTCCTATTCTCTCTTGTGATTTCTCACCAGATCTTGTTATTAGAGAAGAATATCAGAAAGGGAGGAAACTAATACCAAGAAGGTAACACTTATCTCACTTAAGCTGACTTAACAGTGTGAGAAATATTTTAGTTGTGCAGGTGAGATCTCATCTGCACTTACTGAACAAGCAACAAAATAATATTTCCAATGAAGTAAATATTAGAAAAACATTATTCACTGCACCAATTAATACAGTAACAGCCAGAAAACTTTTAACCTGAAACAATACATAATTCTGACATTCTTTAGTCAGTTATAGCCTATATGTATTATATTATAATTTAAGTAGATTTCTTCTGTATTTCAATTTCAGGAGCCCTGAGGATAACAGGTACTGATGTGAAATAAAATACTGAAATGGGTACTTCCTTGCAGTTGAAATAACGTGTTTACTGGATACTCATCAAACTGCTGA
This sequence comes from Penelope pileata, assembly GCA_013396635.1. Taxonomy (NCBI): domain Eukaryota; kingdom Metazoa; phylum Chordata; class Aves; order Galliformes; family Cracidae; genus Penelope; species Penelope pileata. The sequence continues at coordinate 367,304 of WBMW01002666.1, forward strand.
AGATGACCATGCCTGGTACAGCACAGGTCATTATGATTATAAATCAAATAAATTGCATTGCACATACGCACATTGATGGAACTTCCAGTCTGCTGTGTTTCATACCAGCTTCATGAGAACATGCACCTATGTCACCTTGGTGCCACATGGAAATCAGTTTCCCTACTTTCACTGAGGACAAACCTGGCAGGAGTGTGTTGTGCTACAGCCTATCTCTGCTACAGGAAGAAAAACAAATATACTCTGAGTTAACCTGAGTAAAACTCAGAAATCAAGGAAAGAAAAAAAAAACACAATATTTTAAAAGGAATCATAGAATCATAGAAACACTAGGTTGGAAAGGACCTACAAGATCATCTAGTCCAACCATCCTCCTATCACCATCCCTACCCACTAAGCTACTAAATCATATCCTTTAGCACCTCGTCTAGACGCTTCTTGAACAGCGCCAGGGATGGTGACTCCACCACCTCCCTAGGCAGGCCATTCCAGTGCCTGACCACTCTTTCAGAGAAAAAGTTTTTCCTTATATCCAGTCTAAATTTACCCTGGTGCAACTTGTGGCCATTCCCTCTCGTCCTGTCATTAGTTATCTGGGAGAAGAGGCCGACCCCCTCCTCACCACAACCTCCCTTCAGGAAGTTGTAGAGTGCAATGAGGTCTCCCCTGAGCCTCCTCGTCTCCAGACTAAACAATCCCAGCTCCCTCAGCCACTCCTCATAAGACTTGTGCTCTAGACCCCTCACCAGTTTTGTTGCCCTTCTCTGAACACGTTCCAGGAAAATAAATTACCTAATTACTTGTGCATGTTCTGGCTGGGAAGAAAGTCAGCAGTCAGAGAAAGAAGAAGCGCTGAGAGAACTTGAACTAGGGCAATGACATAGGTAGGCAATGTGTAAAAAAATAGCTATTACTTTGTATTCTCCCTCCCTTGTGACAGTGCATGGAGTTATGTGATTGAACAGGTCTATGAAGAACTATACAACTCTAGTTTGCAATCTAGTTTATAGCAACGTCAAAGTAGCTGTTCTGTTGCCAGGGTCTGAGTGTCCTTTCAAACTCCAAAATGTGCAATAGGATTTGGAGAGTATTTATTAGCTTGTTACATGGGAAGATATGCAGCATTCTCTCCACTTTCTGTATGAAGCAGACTACAGAATTTCCTGAAACAAAGCTAAATTAATGCCTCTGAAAAGAGGAAATGCAGATATGAGGTGATTGCCACCCTGTGAAATATGAGTAAACAACTTCAGACAGTTCCCAAAACAAGTAAAACTTTCTTACCTTTCTACTGCCCCAATCTATTCAACAGAACTTGTTAGGTGTTTCAGAGAATGCACACATTCTTTTCTTTCCATTTTCTCTTCCCTAGCCCTCTCTTCTGCAGCCCTCCCAGGCTCTTTTCTATCACAAATGCAGCTCTGTCAATACGTTCCAACTAATCCCTGCACCAGTTCAATATAGCTGTATCTAACAAGGTGTTTGACTCTGGAACATTTGCAGGTAATTCCCATTGGCTATGGACTGCTCCCAGAAAGGCAGAGATCCTGTATTTCCTGGCTTTCAGAAATTAACACTCTGAAAAAACTGAAGACACATCAGTAAACCTTCCATCTGCTAAAGTTTTTGGCTTTTTGTCATTGAATACATAAGATGAATAAACAGACTCAGCATGGAATCAAGTTGAAATAAGAACATTCAAACACAGAAGAGGTAATTATATGTCCAAATGGGCAAAACAGATACCAGAATGTATGTACTGAGCCAAGAGTGACTGCACTGTCTAGCAAAGATAGGTATTCAGAGCAGGGCAAACAATGCAATGCCAGCTCAGCTAATTGGAAAATGTTTTGCTCACAACAGATAAAATGGGGACATGACACTATTTTTCATATTTTTATTACAGGAATACCAAAAATCTCCAGATAACATAAGAACTTTGTTCTGTTTCCTCGTATTTGCAGTCTCATTAGCAAGAAATTGATAATTATTAGCATTTTACAGACCAAGAACTGAAGTCCATTGATGAAATCTCTTATTTTTTTAGAAACTGTAGTAAAGCTAAGGGAAAAAAATGAGATATCTTGAAACAAAGAACTTAGTGTAGGGTCATCTTTCCCCACTCTTACTGGAAAAGGGCCTTGTGTTTCAATTTCATGATCCTTCCTTTTGTTTCTTCACATGATACAATTAATTCCCATGAGGAATTTATACATTCCTATTACTACAACAAGTTTGATATATCTTCAGCCTAATTATTTCTCCTCCACACATGTTTATTAACTGAAAGTGTTGTTGATATTCCATCTTTCTGTCTCGTGTTACAAGAAGTGTATTCAGAAGACAAAGATCGTCCCTTGTACTTTCCCTTGTGCTTGTGTAATCAATGAACTTCAGGATATGAATTTAAAAATTGATGCTGTGATTCATTTTCATGATGTGGAGGTAAGTTTTCTAAAGTGCTAAGTGATACCATTGTGAGACCCAGACAGTTTAAATCTTTCACCATGGAATGAAAAACATACCCCCATGTGACAAAAAGAGTTCTTTAGTATATACAAAAGCTTATGGAAATCCTGAATAGTTCATCTCTTATAGCCATGTATGTTATCAAGCAGACCTTGTGTGATGTTAAGTATTTGTAAGCCACAGATTTTTTCCATATTATTCAGAAGAGATACTCCAATGCTTTCCATTACCTTTTTGCACTGATAGAAAATAAATAATAAAGTCTAATGAGATTACAGGACACAGATTTACTTCTTCTTTCTCAAAGGCAGAAGACCTCTAGTTCTGGAGCTATTCATCCTCTGGATCAGCTTTCTTTTTATCCTCTCCAAAGATCCCAGAATTAGATCATCTATCATGAAGAAAGTCCACTCATGTCGAGATTGCTTCGTAGAGCCTGGAAAGAATTAGCTTATTTAGGGTAAATCTGGAATATTTCCACTGAAGCTGATGTTACCTTATTTTTTTCTTTCCTATGTGAATGAGAGCGGAATATATCTCACTTAAGTACAACATCTCTGCATTCCAAGTCAAAGAAGGGCTGAAATGCAAAATTTAAAGGTGAGAGACTTAATGTATCCACGCCTAATGGTCTGTAATACAAATGAGAAACCTCGATAATGCTCATGTGCCTGTTCTCATAGCTATTTTCATCAATTTCATACTGATTTCTTTCATTTCTATCACTTCTTAATATGATAACCTGGAAGGCAACAAAAATTATTTGAAGCAGAACATTCTTTTGCTCCATCAGCAACAGCCCTCTATTTTGCCACACTGGAATATCTTAGTGCATCTTAGGGACAGATTTGGCTCTCTAGAAAACATTGTAAAGCAAGGCTGGGGAGAGAACTTGCATAAGTAATTCCATTTATTTCACTGTGCTGCTGTGCATAATCTGTCAGCCTCTTAAAGAGTAGGTTGGGCACGTGTATTAACTAGTTCAGCTGTATTGCCTTGCACTTGGGCAGGAAACCTCTGTGCTCAGATCCAAATTTTAAGATTGTAGGCTGTTTATGTAATAAGATGTGTGTATTTTTTCCCCAGTATGCATGTTTATGAGACTAGGATAGGATCTAGCCTTTCATTGGCATTGAAATAGCTGTTTCTTCTAGCCCAGAAATAAAGACTATAGCATGAGCTACTCTCAGTCCTACTCCCAAAGTAAATAACAGAGCCATCTTTTTTCTTTGTTTTGCTTTGCTTGTATCTTTTTCTCTTCTGTCTCTAACATTAATAACATTTCTAGGATTATTCCATACTTTACAGTCTGGTATACTGAAAATATATTTTGCACATAGTCACATAGCAAAAGAACGCTCCACTCCTGCAAACCCTTCACCATTCAAGCAATCTCACAGACATTACTCAACACCTTGATTTCAATGCGATGAGATACACCAGCAAGGTAACAAACACCTCCACCTGACTGGAGCTGAGCTACACTTTAACCCTTACCTAGTCCCACTGAAGTCAAGAGGAATAGTTCTTTTTCAAAGAATCCCCATATGTATCACAGAAAGCCCTGCTCAATTAAGCCCCAGACCTTTAATTTTGTGCAATTGCTACCCTACAACCACACATAGCCCCATCAGTTTTGACTAGGGTCCATCAGGGACTCATTGCAAGGCCAGGGCTTAAAGACAGGCTGCCCAGAATGAATGGCTTAACTAAAGGCATGATGTTAAAATGATTTAGATTGACAGTTTATATTAAGTGAAACTACTTGGATAGACACATACCAGTTTAGTGTAATACAATTACAGGGCATTGTAATTTACAGTTTGAAACCCCAGGAGCACCCAGACATCACCTCACATGGGCTTAGCACAGTAACATAACAACCTTTGTTTGCTAACAGCACTCAGGAGAGCTATTCTACCAGGCAATTTCTCCCTGCTTTGTAAGTTAAGAAGTCTGCAGCATGACCTGTACCTAAGGACAACCTCCCTTCCTGTAGTGGGGCACTGCATGGCCTGGCCCAGCCTGTCTGCTCCCTGCACCTCTGCTCACCTGGCACAGCCTGACAGGGTGGCCTGTTCACTTCTGGCCGTGCTTCTTCTGTTTTTAATCTCACTTGATCCAGAAGGCGAAAATGAATTTGCAAGTACTAGTTCTTGAAATCTCATCAGAGATGCTTCTAGTGTAAAGTGGGCTTTTTAAATGTCACATAAATAAAATAAAAGATCTTTTCCTGGCCTCTCAATCTATTCCGTGTATTCTGTGAACTCTCTTCCATCCCTTGATACTATATATTCTGAAATCTACTGAGAGAGACTGATGTTGACCTCAAGCTCTCTGCCAGGGATTTTACTGAACTATGGAATAAGACTCAATAGCAGAGTCTTAGCAAACAGTCTAGCAAAGATATGACACAATGAACTATTTTTCAAATATTCCTGTTCTCTGGTTTGCTCTTTTGAATTTGGCAACAAATTGTTGGCCCTTGATCTTGTGGTCCTTATTCTGTTACAAACCTATGCCAGCAACACACAATATCCATAAACCCAGATTACGGTCTGATTGGTAGCTCTGTAATATCTGTAACTTGTAGATAACCTAACCTGCTTTTTTATCTACGCTGTAAAAAAGGTTGGGTTCTGTTGTGTTGTGTGTCCTCAGGATGAATTCAAGAAAACGTTGGAGTAAACAAAGAAGGTTGTTTGTTCTCATCCTCTTAACACTCAACTGTCTGCTCCCCCACTCCCCCTCCCCCCCC
>WBMW01002666.1:372874-396931 GCA_013396635.1 Penelope pileata
CCCCCCAAAAAAAAGACATGAAAAGATTTCAAGGAGTGAAGATAGGACATAGCAATAATTCAGTGACATAAACTCCACCCTGCTCTCACCTGCAGTGATGTGTATCTGAGTCATTTAGTTTCAGTTAGTGAGAGTTCATACTAACTAGAATTTTTATGAGAACTTGGCACAGAAGTGTCATCATTCAGATTAAAATAAAATAAAACAAACATAGGGAAATAGAGGGACAGGATTTTATTCCATATTTTTTCATCTCTCATTTCTCCTCTCCTTTTATTTCCTTTGATCTGCATTTCCATACGTGTGTTATCTCCCTTTCTTTCTTTGGCACACTGGAAAAATTGTCAGGTAAAATTCTGTGTTACGCAGAAAATCATAAAATGTCTGTTGTCTCCCAGACATACTTCCAGGGAAAACTGGATTGTGAAACAATGCCTGGAACCCATGGCCACAGTTATGTTTGACTGATCCCAGAACGAAAGTAAATACAATTTCTTACAAAAATACAACTGGCTCTAACAACTATATATTAAAAAAAACAAGAATAAGCTAAATGCAAACTTTGTTAATTGAATTGTTTTAATATTTAGTTATCAATTGTCATCGATTTATTTTTCTTAGAAATAAAAATCTGTTCTCTCTATGCTTACTGTAAACATTTTTCTAACATTTTATTCTCACTAGCTGCTCTAAAAGCCCCAAATCAGGAGACTATTTAAAGATTTCCTGAGCAGGAATTAATAGGCTTAATATCTGAAATCTGGTATAAAATTAAGCACATTCTTAAGAACTTCCCTGAATCAGAATCAAAGATCCTGAATCTGGTAGCAGTTTTCAAATTAACAGCCCTTTAATACTGTGGAATCCATGAAATTTACTTGATATATACTGATATGTATGAGAAAAAAAAAGAAAAAACAACAAAAACACAACTATATATAATATGAAGAAGAAACCACACATAGAAAAATATAAATAACTGTTTCTATATCCACAATAGGACAGAAATTGTTTGAGGGTATTAAAATCTGTGCAATCTGGGGAAAGAAAAGGAAAGTTGATTTTAATCCACACATTTTGTGCATTTTTAATATTTATTGAATCAGCCTAGAGAATTTCAGCAGATAACTGATGGCGTACTATTTATAGTTAGGGATCAAACATCTTATGTTACAAGCCTGTCTAATTTCAAATTTTTATTGACAAGAAAAGTACGCAATGTTTATAGTGCTGCATTCTTTCAGGGGAAAAAAAAAAAAAAAAGAAAAGGAGAGAAAAGAAAAGCATCTTTTCCAAACCCACTCACATTTCATCTCATCAGTCATAACCTGCATGAATGATAATAGGTTCTCAAAGCTCCCTAGTTCTCTTTGACAGTTCTAATAATGCAGTGCCAGATGTTTGAAATGTCTGAAATACCCAGAGGTTGCAGTGCAGTGACCTCCATGGTCCTTTATTCAGTGGAAGTGGTTGGTAAATGTAAATATAATTATGGTGCAATCCATTTATAATAGGCATGATTGTAATATAGCAAATAAAAGCACTTACAAAACTAAATACATTAAAGTATTGTTTTCTGATTATAACAGACACTCTCTGAGTATTATTAATGCCTCCTAGAAAGAGAACAGGAAAGGAGCTTTGAGCATATTTTAGATATGGAAGAATGTCAAGGAATGCAAGCTCTGTCCTTTCATTCCCACAAGCTGTGTAAACCCTTGAGTTGGAACAAATATTGCTAAAAAAATGAACTGTTACTTTTTTAGCTTAGCCTTTGCAACAGCAGATCAGGCATATTCTTACTGTCCAGAGTCCTTGACAGATAACTTGAAGAGCACCATTCCTCTTATCACATTTCACCAGTAAACTTACTGTAATAACATTACATTCTTGCTTTCAAAAATAATTGTAAGCATGCAAAATTAACATATAGCTCTCTTCAAGCCCCAAGCCTAACCTAAACCAAAGAAAAGATCATATTTATGTTGAATAATAATAATTCGTGCAAAATAAATAGATCATGTATCAACCTGTGTAAGAGCACAGTAAGTATGTAAGTAAGTGTTCTAACTTATGTGATTAAAATCTCTGGTGTTACTGGCATGACCACATTACATTTGTGGTCCTGCATAATGCTGTTGTCATTCACAATGTAGACATTGTTTCATTGATTCATGTGTTTCGTTGATCGCATTAAACCATGCTGGTGCTGAGAAGAAAGTGGAATTATTTTCCTGGGGAGGGAAAAATCTTTCCTGCTGCTGGTACTCCCATCTTCTTTATCCCAGTCCTTCCCTTCTCACTTTTGGCATTTTGTTCAGGTATACTTACTCCTCATTGACTCCTGACTGAGTAATTCACTGAGCAGAGTTTTGTGCAAATTGCTGATGTTGGTAATGAGCATCAGATTACTTTAGTTAGTAGTTGTGTCCATGAAAGTAGCAAAAGCTATGATGTTATCACCTTCTTATCATTAGGCTATTAAAAGATATTGTGGAGAGGAACTGAAGAGGTTTCTGTTCATTCAATATTTCATCGCACATCAAAGCAAATGACAAAGGCAAGTTATGGATAACACTTTGGTGCTAGTGAAGTCACCGTTGTAGTCTCACTAGAACAGAGTTTAGGTGTCCCTTAGATGCAGTCCCTTAGAAGCAGGTCATATAAAATAAAAAAAGCTACTAGATTAGGTGGTCAGGGCAGGAATTTCCTGAACTGATTCTTCTTATTCTACCTATTCCTCATGACATTTCTATGAAGCTACAAGTCAAGGTGCTTTCCCAGAGCAACTAAGCAGAGTATTAGCTGTTCAGACATAGCCTGCCCTCTCCCCTGTGGGATACAAGAGGCTAATTTAATATTATGAAGCTTCTCTTATGTCTTAGAAACAAAGTTCCCAGGACCATGCTTCCAGAGTGTTGTCCTTTAATTTTCCAAGTGCTAATGATCTCTTTCACTGTGGGAATCATTTTGTCTAATTTCACCCTCAGCCAAGGGTAGTGTTCAGACCTTTATTTTCCTCCTTGATTTAGTTATATGCCAAATATCATGACTTTGAGGGACTTAGGAGAGACCCCTCCCACCTTTACTGCCAGCCTTTCTGTACAAAGCAATCACAGTTGACCTGGCAACCGCTGTCTTCCAGACCATGACCAGCTCTCCCTGGGCTGCCTTCCTCAACTCATCGTTTTCTCTTAGTTGCAGCGAAGCCAGCCAAACTCTCAGGGCTGGCTTCACATATGTATGGGCATGGCTGAGAGCATCATTTTGTTCTGGTTTGCTGTTCAGAACATCTATGTCGCCTACTACATTACATGCAGAAACTGTGACTCATCCTTTCCCACAGTAAACAATTTCTGGGCACCAATTTTAGCCATTTTCACTAAGTAGTCTTAGTTAAGCTTTCATATCTTAGAAGGAAATCAAATCCCTAATCTATAGAATCTTTCCAAACACAGCACAAAATTCTTCAAGCTCCTTAACCACCTCCTGTAGGACCAGGATCTCACTGATCTTCTTTTCCCATCTTCATAGGTGGCTAAGATGTTTTGTGTTACATGCAGCTGCTCACTTGGGTTCAGGAACATATTCATTGTGTCCAAAAACTCATTTATCTCTCACTCTCCCTTAGTAGGAGAGATAGGTATTCAGATATCTTCTGTACAGATAAAGTACAGATATTGCAAACATATGTGGATCATTCTAAAAGCAAGTAACTTCAACTTTGTTTATGTAGTTACAGATTGTAACTCGGTCATAAATCTGGGACTATAAAATAGGAAACAACTCCATTTTTACATGTGAACTGTTTTGGAAAGCTAAAGTTTGTGGGAAAAAGATGTGTACTTTTTTCAAATACATCGATATTCTCCTATTTAATTTATACACCCACAGATGTCAGCTACCTCCAAACCCTCTTAGTGCAGTGATATGGAAATGTTTCTACTGAAAACTTCTTAAGAATACCTCAGACAGTTCATGTTCATATCTATTTAAGTGAGCAGATGAATAGAATTTGCCTAACCTAATTGGGGGGAGAGAAAAAAAAATCAATAGAGAAAGCTTTCTACTTATCAACTGTATTCCATTTCTTGTTGGTTATTGCTTGCACTGTGGCTTATTTGGAGGAAATCTTTGTTCAGACTTTAATTTGTTCTGTTCATTCCCTGGTTCAGCTTAGTAAGTAAAAAATAGCACTTGGGAATTGTTTTGTATTTAATTGGTTAATTAGCAGTTTTGTATTTAATTAGTTAATGTACATCAAAGGAATTATACCTTTGTCATACAACAATAACTCATCTTTTTTCTAATATTGCCATTTAATCTCTTTCATTTTTATTTATGGTGCTTAGTGCACCATACCTGCCTATTAGAAATTCACAGTGTCTTTGAAGCTCCATGCAAACAAATTGGATCCATCGACACTGGATCCCATATGTGTCATATTTACCAAGAGATAATAGAAGAGGAGGAAGTGCCTCAGCTTTGGTTGTGGTAAAATCTGGTTCTCTGTGTTATAAAGTTTCTGGAATAATTCCGTCAGCTGTAAACTGCCCAACCCTAAGCCAAGAGGTTTCCTGAAGTCAAAGTTTCCATAAGATCTGGAGGAGACCATCAGTTTCTGTGTTAGCACCTGCCTTTCGAAGTTTTCTCCTGTCATTGTTATAGTGGATCCTGTGCAAATCATACTGCTAGAGCATCTTCTTTTGAGGCATTGTGAGGTTGCCTTTGTGAGTTTACCTGAACAGAACTGGAATTCATACAAATTGTGCTAGCAACTCCACATGAATTATTCTAGTTTTGAATCATTCTGCCGCTGTTTTGAGTTCAGAACAACTCGTCAGCTTCTACTATGGTAAAGAAAAGGAATACACTGCACTTTACCCTGAAGACCAAATTCTCAGATAACAGCAGACAAAGCAGAAAGAGCAGTATTCAATCTCCCCAGCTTCCCCAGGCAGGCACATGATTCAGGGAAAAAAAAAAAAAAAAAAAAAAAAGCAAGGACTGCTCAAGGAACCTGGGGCTCTAGGAACCTGATACAATCTTTGATTACCACAGTCACAGGTGTTGAAACACGAAATGCAATATATTGCTGTAATAGAGATACTGCTTCAAGGAAATGTCTGTTAGTCTCAGGAATGTAGGACGTAAGTGATGGGAGAAAAAGTGTCCGCTTTGTTATTCTGAACTAGATGGCAGAGAGCTGGCTGGTATTCCAACACTGGTGATTTGTCTTGTATTGTAGACATTAATTCCCAAGAATACAGGGACTTTCAATGCAGGTGAAACACAGAAGATCATTACTTAAACGCTCCCAGTTTCTTCTCTTGCAGTAGAGTGCATAAGCGTTAGTGTATTTATACTACCTGGGAAAATAAAATGATGTAAAGAAAGCAAAACAAAACCTCTTTTCCAGTGCATTACTGAGGGAGAAAACTTTGTTAAATGCCTTTGAATTGTGCTGCTATCAATTTTATGAATTATGTTGAACAATCCCATTTCTTAGGCATGTTAGATATTTAATTACAAAGACACTTATTCGCAGTTTTATTTCTCTTCAACAGACTCTTACATTCATTTAAAGTTTTTTTTTTAAAGAAATAAGCCAGAAAGTCTATACAATAATAATCCCTTGTGCTCCTATTAGGGGAAGTGTGATGAGTAATGGTGTCTACTTTCTCCCTTAATGTGTTGCCACGATACAAGTGTCCTTATCTCCACCTTTTTTAACTTCTAATGCAGAAGCAATTCTCTGGTATGAGTTACAAATCAGTTCTTGCAATGATATTTCCTGTACTTGAAGAAATGACTCTCTTTGCCTGATTTCTATTCCGTTTTTTCCATCACTCATTGCTATGCAAAATCAGATGGGCACTTTGGACGGAAAAGGGAAGAACAAAATAACCAGTGCTGTGAATCTTACAGACTTTCTCCCTAATTTAGGAAATGCAGAATATTGCAAACTCCATTTTAATTCTTTGCCTTCTGCTAAGATGACTGCTTGTAGTTTATCAGAATGTCTAATACAATATAGATCTGAAAATTAGACCTGAAGAGGAGTTGATCTATAAGATTTCTGATAGATCTATATTGTGAATTCACATAAGTCATAGCTTATAATTTATCTGAAATAATCTGTTTTTATACTAATTTAATTGTTCTTCAGAAAGTCTGAATTCTGCAACAGAAACAGACTTCACAACACTGGTAACTGCTAATTCTTAAAGATTTGGCTGTTTAAAGTTACTTGTTCATGCTATCTGCATAATGAATTGTCCTCTTCAAGGTGATAAATTATTTATTAGAGTAATGAACAGATCAATCAGGAGAGCTGGATAACTGAAACACACAGCTTTTGGCAAAGTAAGGTCTGAATGTTTACATTTATCACAGAAAAGCCTTGACTTCGATACAGACCTTTCAGCGGTGTTTATTAATCATGATCTCATTACAGTTTCAGCGAACTAATAGCTTTTTATTTGTCAGAATTGTTTCTGATGATGTAGTACTGTTGTCCCAGAAACACAGATCTATGAAGGTCACTCTGAAAGTAATGCCTCCTGTTTATTTCCATGGAAACTACAACAAATACAAAGAGCACAATAACACTATTTGATAGAGCAAACTTTCAGCTACAAAAAGTTATTTTTCAACATAGTTACCATTAGCTGATTCACACAGATGAGCTGATCAAGATGCTCTTCATTTCGTGATGTGATGGGTTTGCATGGTTGTCTGGAATACGGCTTGGCCTTCATGTCGCTGTCATCACTGCTGAAACACACCACCACCGCCTCACTGTGCTCGCATCCACTATTTGGTCTCCATCAACTTTCAGCAAGCATCAATGAATGTCAATGGGTGCCATTTTGTCCACATGGAGGAACTCATTTTCACCCCTTTGCTTCATATGCCCTTCCGTGCCAGATGCCATTTGTCAGACTGCCCCTCTGTTGCCATCTGTCGCACAGCAACAAAATATAACAGAATATTGGTGGGAAGGTTCAACCTCTACCTTCATCCCACCAACATTCACATCTGATATTGTGGGCCAACATGATAACATAGGAGGCATTACTTTTGGAGCAGCCCTCATGTTTAGACTATTTAACCTTCTACAAAATTGTTCAAAAGTACCTTATTTCTAACATCATGCTTTGTATTAAAAAAAATAAATAATCAAGACAAATAACAGAAGTAAGAGGTATTTCAGAGCTCATGTCTATTAGATGTTTTGGCTCTCAGATAAAATATCCGAAAGCACCTCCTAGGTTAGCTTTATCACATACCAGCAATTCACTGCAGAATTTGGAGTATTACTCTGGGAACAGGTCCAATTCTTTTGGAATATGGCAGGGAGCATCTAAATGTAGAAAGATATATATTGGGTAAGTTAAGCATATTTTAGTGTTTATTAGTGAGAGATTTGGGATTTAGGCTAGAATGTGCTCTGAAACTAATCTAAATACACATCTGCTGAAGGGTGAAATGGCACACACTGTAACTCATGAAAAATAATGAGTATGAATTAGTTTCTAATCCATAGCTCTGCAATTTATCCAGATCAGGCATGGAAGAACTTTTTAAAAGGGCATATAATGAAGAGAGTGCAGCATTCAGACTTATGTAAGAATTTAGTCATTTGATTGCCATTAAATCATTGAGTGTTGTGTGAAGAAAAACTTTTTCACCGTTTTGGATCTTTGCAATCAATGAGTTACATGGAAAAAGAAGAGAAAAGAAAAAAGAAAAAAGAAAAAAGAAAGAAAAAAGAAAAGAGAGGAGAGGAGAGGAGAGGAGAGGGGAAAGGAAGGGAAAGGAAAGGAAAGGAAAGGAAAAGAAAAGAAAAGAAAAGAAAAGAAAAGAAAAGAAAAGAAAAGAAAAGAAAAGAAAAGAAAAGAAAAGAAAAGAAAAGAAAAGAAAAGAAAAGAAAGAAACACAAAAAATGTACAGATTGAGACTTTGGGGTTTTATTTTTTTATTTTATTTTTTATTTTTTAATGAATTTTGAACTGGAGCACAATATTGGAAAATTTTACTGGAAAATTCCATTATGTATTGCTATGGCACATGATGATCAAGAAAGTGAAGTGTGTAGTGGGGGGAAAACCTTTTAATGTCAAATCTTTAATCTGCCTTATATCAAATATTCAACATAGAGCAGATGTACCATGAAATTAAATTATCAGAATGGTTAACTATGAGACCATATATTAGACATGTGAAACTAGCCATGTTAATGGGCACAACTTTTCCTGTGATCTATGTTTAACAGTAAAATTATTTGGTTTAGCAAAACTGCTTTTGGAAATAAACTTTGATGCACTTAGCTGTACATATAATTAATTGTAAACATACCAAATGATTAGAAATTACAGTCCTCAACATCAATTCATCTTTGTGACACATACATTATTTATAATGAAGTATCATTGATATATACCTGGTTTTGCCCTGTATTTTGATGACTATATTGAACAATTTGTTACCTTCATGACATCTTACTGCTGGAGTTGAAATCAAATTTAAGTTTTAAGTTTGAATCAGGACATCTAATGAGAGTTCATGGTCAAAGCTCTATCAAAATGAGAAATGTGGCCATGAAGCATTGATCAATGGACTGTTCCCTCTTAAAAAACTAAATGCTTTAATCCTGAGGCAGAATATGCACTTTGCATTACTCTCATGCATATAAATAGCCACTTTTGAGTCCCAGTTTAATCTGAGTGAAAACATCTCCATATAACTCTGGATGTAAATGTTCCCCTGTTCCCCTGTTCCCCTGCTCCCTTCCCCAATTTAGTGCGATCAATGGGGAATTGAACAGAGTGGGAGAAGAGTTTGACCTATAAATTCAATTAAGTAAATTCCTCGTTTGATGGCATCAGGTGCAAGAGACCATGTTATTTCTTTAAGCAGATGATTTAAGTGAACATACATCTACAACCTTTGAGCACTAAAGTAAAAGAAAAATAAGTTTTTATGTTTGTTGGTATTTTGAGAATAAGGCAACCTTTTACTTCTCCTGACACTTCTAGCAGTATGTTCATCCTTGTGTAACATCTAACAAATGCTTCGTTTCAGTGCACCTTTCCTCAGGATTACAAAGTATACAACACATATCATCACCGCTGTCTTATCTGGGCTGGTACAGCGAATAATGAAGTGTGCTCTTCCTTGATTAATGTGCAAAGTTTCTTTAAGAAAAAGAAGCAGCTCATTTATATCACCTTGAATGGCCACAGGAGATAGTCTTGGGCTGAAAGAGCTCACATTTACATGGACAAATTGTGGTAGAGAAACCGCAGGGGAAAATAAATATATTTTTAAAGAGGAATTCATGTTAAATAATTTTCTTTGTGGCAGATATGACACAGGAAACACCTTTACTTGACTTTTTGTCCTTTTATATTTAAATCACATGCTTTTGTGCCATTTGGGTTTTCAGACGCATGCAGATTCCATTCACTTCAGTTGAAAGCAGACAGAGCTGCCATGTCTTCTGAGAATCAAGCACCACCAAAAATCAGGTTGACAATGTGGAACTGCAGACTGCAGCATTAGCTTCTTACTTTCCAATGCCTGCACATCACAATCTCATAAATTCATTTCAGATTGTCCCTTTGAAACCCTCACACACATCACCACACTGCACTTCAGCCTTTTATTATCTCATGCTGCAGTCACTTTATCCAATTAACACACCTCTTCTTGCAGACTACTACATGGGTACAAAGAGGATTAAATAACAGGATACAGGATGTGAGGGGAAAAAACCTCATACTTTCATGCCACCCAGATTCTGAGCTGCATGATTTTTGCTCCCAAATCCTGCAGATAACACCAGTGCTCCTATTAAGATAAACTTTCTCTTGATATTTTTTCTGCTTTCTTTTTGTCCTTCCTACAGTTCTAGTAAAAAACTTTGAGTCAGGACAAATTACTGATTTACATATTGCTCAAGCTCTCAATATGCTTATTCAGGAAAACTGAAAAGAAAAAAAAAAGAGCTTAAAAGGGTTTGCTTCTCCTCTCAGTCCCTACTGTCTTTGTAGTATCAGTGACTGTTTTTTGTTATTTTTTGTTTTTGCCTGAGTAATATGTAGTTTCTTTTTCTCTGATAGTGATACCTCTCTTAGCATTTCTCTCCTAATTAAATATAATGCTTATGGAAACATTGCTCTGTTCTTTTCCTGAGACATTTTGGAATACTGAATATTACCTGGTCTGAAGTAGGAGAATAGCTAAACTGAAGTATTCAGAGCTGTTAGATAACCTGGATTTTATCAATGAACATATTACATTGCTTCACTGTTATTCAAACCTATTCTGGAAACAGGGAAATACACAATATTAATTTAACAAATGGAGAAACAGAGACTCTAAGTAGCACCCAGTTTTTCATGTTAGAGCAGGGAACATAGTGCCTCAGTTTCTCTTTTCCTGCCTTAGTGCCCTCCTCACAGAACCACGCAGACATTAAGTACCATCCTGTTGGAAATACTCAGCAATTAAGACACTACTACTTTCAGTAAGAAAAAAAATATATATATATATATATCTTTGGAAAGTTATTATTAAAGTGGTAAACTGAAAGAGTACTGATTATACAAGTGCATAAATATTTTCAGGCTTGAATTTTAATACATAATGATTCATATATAATAAACCATATTGTAATAGAGCAAGATATCATGGTTGTTTACATTTATGTACCATAACATTATCAACATTCTGATAGAAATTGCATACTGCTAGGATAATCAGAATGATGGTCTCCGTGTTATAAATTAACAAATGTAAAAAATGTGTCAAAAAAAAACAAAGCAGACTATTCTAGCTCACTTAGGTAAGATTACAGTTATTAAGAAGTATAAGGCTGTCCACAACCCTTGGCAATCCCTACCTTACAGAAAAATAAAAGATGGAAAAAGCCACTAGAGACTATCTGGTTCAATCCCCACTGCTCAGATCAGGCCCAGTCAGAGTAGTTGCTCAAGACAACTTGAGCAGCTGTGAAGTCTACCATCTCCAAGCATGGGAGACAGTGAAATTCCTCACTGCCTCTCTTGATACCTCTCACAGTGTCTCCCCTCATGAGTGTTTCACCCTCATGGTGAAAAACACCTTTTTGTACTTAAGCAGAATTTCTCCTGTTGTAACTTGTGCCCATTGCCTTTCATCCTTCTACTGTGCACTTCTGGGAAGATTCTGGCTTGGTGTCCTCTACACTACATAGCAGTAAACACTAGTAAGATCCTTCTCCTTAGTTTTCTTCAGGTTGGATAAACTCAAATCTTTCAGCATCTCCATAGCTATGTTCTTCAGGCTGCGCCCTGAGCACCTTTGCAGCTGTCTTCCAGTATGTTTACGTCTCTTTTGTACTGGGGAGCCCAGAACTGGACACAATGCTACTTTGCTGCAACGGCACATTGCTGCCTCACAGGCAACTTAAGTTTATGGGCCCACCAGCTACTTTTTAGAAGGCTGATTTCCAGTCACTTGGCCCCCAGCCTCTACTGGTGCATTGGATTATTTCTCCCCAGGCATTTCTCTTTGAAATTCATGACATACCTGTCAGCACATTTTTTCAGCTTATCTACATCTCTCCTGTCTCTCCTTCAGTTATTAGCCAATTTGATGTTGTCTGGAAGCTTGCAGAGTGCACTGTACCTCATCATCCAGACATTAAGAAAAAAACATTAAACAAAAGTGGCTTCGGTAATTACCAGAGACAGCACCACTAGTAACAAGCTGCCTGTTGAATTTCCTGCTGCTGATCACCACACCTTGTGCCCAGAGAAACAGCCAATTTTCAGCCCATCTTACATCTCACAAATTTGGCTGTGGGAGACTATATTGGAATTCTTTCTTAAACAAGCTATTAAAGTATAAAGGCAGATGGCAAACTTTAGTCCCAAACCAAACGAGTATGATAGCAATGTGAGAAGCTGCTGGACACTGCAAAATATGAAAACGGGAAAGTGGTTGGCCCAACCCAACTTGCAACTAAACTAAGAATATGAGAAATAACAAGATATTATAGACAGTGATAGAGGAATATCAGGAGAGCTTCTGAGTGAAAGATATCAAAAAATAGTAACAGGGAGGCGTGGGCTTACTGGGGTCAAAGCCTAAGGCCAAAATTAACATAAAAGGGTGGAAAATCTGAAAAAAGCTAGGTGAACAAAGAAAGTATAAACAAGGTCTGTTATTCATTTAGAAGTGGTAGGTAGGAAAAAATGGAATATAAGAAAGGCAGATCATTTTGAGCTGTTTGGTTTGGTTGTGCTGGTGAGGAAAGGCAAGGCAAAGCTACTCCCTATGGGAAGGAGAGACAGGTTCTAAGACAAAAGAGGTGGCAGGGCCATGTCCTCACCAACAAGGGCAGTCTCATAGCATCTGAACAAAAAGAGCAGAGAAGAACTGGGGATTGTCACCAGAGACAGCCAAGGGTCCAGATCGCCAAGCATATCAGTAGTGTTGAGGCAGGTCCAAAGTCAAAGTCTGGGAGTCAGCAAGGTACGTGGCCAGGCACAGATTGAACTACAATCTAACTTGGACAAGAACTGGTGGTGATCTCAAACAAAGTGAGCCCCGCCCCCCCCCAAAAAAAAGAGACTTTTCTTCTCCCAAATCTCATTCACTCAGTACTTCCCCAGCAGTCTGATCCAAGATTCCACAGTTGCACAAAATCAGAGTAGAACTTGAGCACTGGCAGCCAAAAACCTGGAAAGGAAGAGGGTGCAGAGCCCCCTTGCGCACTCAAGGCTCCAATGAACTGTTGAAGAGCTCTGCACATGATCAGTGCAGCCTGCAGCAGGGAAATAAACCTGGTCTTCTGGTTGTGCCCAATTTGCTTCCCCATTCGAGAGACTTAGTACCAGCAAGGGAATAACTGAAACAGACAGATCAGGTACCTCTATAACAAGTTAAGCAATAGTGTTTCTTCCCTTATCCACAGTCAGTAATTTCATCAAAGAAAACAGTCAGGTTGGCAAGGCGCTATTGTCCCTTGGTAAATCCTTGCTAGCTGTTCCAAATCTACATCATGTCTATCATATGTCAGACATAGCTTCTGAGTTTGCTCCAAAATTTTTCTAGGGACTAAGGCTGGCTGACAAGGTCCTGCCCTTTTAGAAGATGAGATCCCAATTTTCCTGTCCTCAGATAGTTTTCCTACATTTGTGTTATGGTTTGACTCAGCAGATAGCTGAGTTCCACACAGTTATTCACTCACCCTTCCCCCTCCCCAAATGAAAGAGTCCTGCAAGTAGCCAAAAAAAGAATATCATGATTAGCAATTACTGAACAACAGTTGTGATAAGCTCCGGTAGAATCAGTATAATCAGATTGATTGTGTCTCGTCCCACGTTGGGCACCAAGTTGTAACTGTTATGGTTTGACTCAGCAGATAGCTGAGTTCCACACAGTTATTCACTCACCCTCCCCCCTCCCCAAATGGGACGGGGGAGAGAAGTAGAGAGATATGCAGTAAAATGCGTGGGTTGAGATAAATGCTATTTACTAAAATAGTAAAGAGAACAAAAGAAATAACAGTACATATATATATATACAAAGAGGATACGCAGAGCAAGGGCTCACAGCCACTGGTGACCCTTCCTCCCGGCTAGCCCCTTCCGTAATGAACAGAACCCGGAAACGCAACAAACCAATCACATGATGTTATATGGGATGGAATAGCTCCTTGGTCAATTTGGGTCAGCTGCCCTGGTCCTGTCCCCTCCCAGTTCCCAGCTCCTTATGCCCCCCTTAACTATTTCACTGGCAGAGGAATGCGGAAGTGAGTTATGTCCTCCGCTCCGTTCAACACTGCCAGGATGTTATCAGTATCTCGGAGGTACAAGATAAATTCATACTAGACACTACAAGAAGCGTAACTTCTGTTAGAAACTAGGACAATTTGTTTTCCACTTACTTCCCTCCTCTTTGGCGACAGTCTCACGGCCTCCATAGCCTCCTCACTCTATACCAGGAAACAGGTACCCTTGGTTCTTTGCAGGTATGTGAGGATGCCAGTTACCCAAGGACTCACTTTCAAGTATTGCTTTTTTTTGAAGGATTATGTGACTGATTTATATCCCTTTTTTTGGAGGGTGTATGTATAAAAAGTATGGTTATTTCATTCTTAATTCAGAGGAAGTCTATTATAATTCTAGTATATTGACCTAAGAATGTCAATTTTGGGAATGTCAGTACTACATATAAGCTGTGAGTCTTTGATAATATTTGCATTATAACCTGATCAGAAAAGATAATATTATTAGAAGTGCATGGAAATTCTTTCTCTTCACATCAATCCAGTCTACCCAGCATTTTTATGTACAAAAGCTATTCTGCAAGTGAGCTCCACAATATGCCCTTCACATACCTTGTTCTACAAAGGGTTTAGCCGTTCTGAGGACATCAACAACAGACTACCTGAGGAGACAGCTGAATCTAGAGTTCAGCCTACTTTTTCCTTTTCCTTTAGTATGAAGAAGAGTATTTGCTGAACTTCAATGTCAATATTCTCCAAAAGCACAATTTCTACATCTAGCATAAATTTATATAGGCACCCTAAATGTGCAGATGGCACAGATTCACTGTTCCCTCTTAGAAAAACTAATTGTCAGTGGTTGGTACAAAGAACTAAATCTAGTTTTTGTTACATAAGTTCTTATTTATGATATTTTGTGTTTTACAAGCATGCCAGTATGCTAACATATTCCAAGCTCTATGCAGATCCGTGTATATGTAGGTCTATATTTGATACTAGAATTTCTTAAAATGTAAAGATGACAGACACGTGTTATACAAATCAATATAAAATGACAGTGCTTTGAAACACTGATATTACAAACATTACCTCATCTGTCACCTGTAGTCTTCCTATACTAAACATATCCAAGAACTTAGAGCTCTGAGATATAAAATATCCACAGCAACTCTGGAGAATGTACTATGACAACTGAGGAAAGGAGGAAAGTACAGGATATGCACAACCGTGTGACATTAATATTTTTCTAGAGATCCATGAAAAACTAGATTTTTCTGCTGAGTCCTTAGTCTCCTTGACAATAAAGTGTATTGGAGCTGCATAGTTATATCTATATTTCACGCAGTCATTTGTCCACCTGAAGATGCATAAACTTTTCTGCAACATCACGAACATCCCAGTTTGGATACAGTAGTCTCTCTTCACCTAATAGCTGCAGGGCTATTACTATATTCTATGCAAATGTCAGACCAGTCTCATTCAAGCCTGATCTTCCACAAGTCCTGAACTGTACAAATCAAATAGCCCGTTCTCTTGAGGTGAACAGTGCTGGAAAGGATCTGCTGAGATAATTTCCATGCTGAATGGGAGAGAATTGCTTGTAGACAGGGCACACAAAAAGCGCAGGAAGAGGCAACAAGAAGGTGAATGACAAGAGCTGGTCTAACAACTTCTATTCATGTAAGCAGCTGTTAATTGGTCAACTAATCTTAATGAGGACACTGGAAGTGGTGACCATCCACATCAGAACTGCACACTTGGCTGATGACAAGTGATGAAAGTAATGAATCAGAGCATCAGGCGTGTGGAAATGGCAAATTCAGAGAGACCTTAACCTATCACAAACTAACTCTCAATTACTTATAATTTCGAAGGACTGTATTGCCTGGTTTAATGGTCTCTGAACTCAAGCTCTGATTAAGATAAAATAGGAAATACTTTGGAAATGAAAAAAATAAATTAAACAAACAATGCATTTTTATTTATCTTTTAATTCAGCCAGGAAATTCCATCACTACAGTAATTATGTCCTGCTTACAACCTGATTCATTTTAATCCACAATCCACAGAAAGCAAACAACCTTACCCTTCACCAGAGGTTTGAACCAGTATCTGAAGAGCAGACAGCTGTGATCTTGTAAGCCTCTGGATTTTTTTTTGTCTCAGTATGCTTAAGTAAACAGAAGCAAACTGTTTGCTTTGTGTAAGAAACAGAAGAATTGTAAAAATGCCTTAGCTCTACTTGGAATTCATCCAAACTAAAGAAATTAAGTTTCTGGCTGTAGCAAAACTGACATTCCTCCTTCTTCCACCCATAAACCTCCTCCCTAAAATCTGAAAATGTCAGCTTGAGTTGCCCAACCCTATTCTTTGGAATTTTATTAGTTTAGCTATCAAAACTGCCTTCATTTGTAGCTACTTGATTTTTTAATTCCGATGAAGTAGGAGAGGAATATACGCAGTCTCCTGAACTGCCATTAATAAGAGATGATATGCACCTCACATAAAAATATTTATTCCTTGCACTACTACAACCTAGAATATAGTCCTTTTTAATTTTTTCTATTGCTAACATGTTACTTGTTTCTTTCAAGCTTTTGTTCCCCATGGGAAAATTATACATTTTTCTGCTACAGGGAATTAAAGTTGAAGATCAAACAGAAGCAACAGGAATAGAACAGTCCTTCTTTTAACTTCTCAATTTTAGAGAAGAATATTTTAAGAAAAATATTTTTAAATAAGTGAATAAAATGAATCCAAAAAACAAATTTAGCTTTTCAAATTTCTTTAACTGTAACTCTATTACATGAAGGGAGCCTACTATAATTCCCAATGATTTTCAGATTGCTTTTAAGGTGAACAGAGTTTAAAATACATAGGAAAATAGTACTGATCTGTAGTAGCAACACCAGTATTCTCTAATTATCCATTTTTTGACAAAGCTGATCTCAGAGGATCCCTGCCATGGGACAGTCACAGAGATGAAATTCGGTCTGTAAAGTATACATATGCTAACATACATATTCTTCTGGCACCATGAAAACGTAAGGGACTGCCAGTGTGCAATGCTTTACGTGTACCACCTGGAACAGATAAAGTAATAAAATGGAAAAGGGAATCTTTTCTTCCACACTAGATCTTCACTTGAGGTAAGAGATGTGAGTATGCAAAGAAACCAGAGGGTGGTCCTCAGTTCACTGGTTCAGTCCTAGCCATTATGAAGCTTAGGCTAGCTGTCAGGCTACTCTGGGCTATGCCATGCTTATGAGTTGATTTTGTGCTCGAGCACTAGCAGCAGAGGAAAAGTATAGCACCACACTGTATAAAAAAAGTAATCACGTTAAATAATACCCATTAAAACGCATATACACTCTTTCAAGATGTAGTTTCCTCTGTTTTGATTTAGAAGGCCTTTGGACGCTCTCAGTTTTCCCTGCCTTTATTTGTATCATCATTCATGTACTCTCTGTACATTGTTCTGGCATATGTGAATGGTATGCCAGCTTTGTCGTTTTAAAGCGCTGCTAATCATTTTAATCTATTCTTTAAATAGTCAGCCTTGAAAATTCATTTCAGAAAAGAGCTTTGCACAGAAGATCTTAGCTTAGAAGATTAAAATGAGTTGCCTAATTGTTCCATCCTCTTTCCCCCAAAATAAGCAGTCACAGACACTTTGCTGATTCAAAGGATTAGTTTCACCATTTTTTCATGTTTTGCAACTGTAGGAGAGAAAAATAAAAACAAAGGTGGACATAACACTGAAAAGCTTCCTTTCAATGCTTACACTTATCTCTTTCTAATTTTTCCAGTCAAAATATCAGGACTATAATTTGGCTTACTTTGCTGGAAGAATGACTGTTTAATATACCCTTAATTATTTACCCTGGTATCTGATAGTTGTAGTACCTGCTCTAAAGCACTGGTTTCTGGGCTTCTCCAGAGTTCTTGCACTGTTTTATATTCTGCAGTAGATCTTGGCATTTAAATAATTTCTTGCAAGGGAAACAAACCAACCAACAAATGATTAGCTACCCCACCCCTGTGACTACTTTTGTGCTTTCTTGCTAATAAAGAAAGAAAAGAAAGGATACCTGAAATAAAGCATTAGTAGAATTGATCCTTAGGCATAATGCTGCTAACGTAAAGCATAAACAGCAGCAACAAAATTGTTTTCTTCATGATACTCATTCAGCACGCTCTACAGAATGGGAAGTTCTCAGCATGTTAAAGAAGACTACCTGCAAGGGAACAAGGGACATATCATTTCAGTTTGGGTTCCATGTGTTTTTAAAAAAGGGTTGCCACTGTTGGAAAAGGTAAACTATGTGTGTTACCTCATTCCGCTGAGTTTGTGATCTAGGAGGCAGTAAGGAAATAATTTTCCAAGTATGCTCGTGTCTATGATGAAAAGTAATACTGGATTTGTTCTCAGTTTGTTCTCAGCAGAGTGTTGACAGATGTTCCCGGAGGTATTAGGCAATGCTGCTGAGAACAGGAGGGCAGACAAACGCCCCTCTGGGGGAGGAGCTTTCAGATTTGAGGGGTGTCAGATAGGAAAAAGCACAATCTTATCTATGACCTAGCAGACTATTGGCCATGGAAACACAAGGAGCTTGGCAAGGGAAGTACAGCTGTCTTGGAGGGGATGGAAAGAGCTCTTTTCTGAGGGCAGAGTGTATTCGGAAGACTTGCTGCAATCTGGAAATTTTCAGGTATTAAGTCTGAATGTAAGAATCTGCCTTCCAAGGACAGAACAGAGAGGGAGCTGTCTGCAAGTTCTTTTATAAATTTTCTGTTCCAACTCACTACTTACTTCAAGTTTTCTTGGTGTAAGAAGTTAAGAATTCCAGTTTATGTTCTAATGAATGTTGGCTTTCTTAGTTTGTTTTTTTACAAGTCTTTGGTCTTCTTCAAGGAAAAGAAGTTCCTAAGGAGGTAGGCTAGAAAGATATATTTCAAACCCAGTTCAATCTCCTGAAACAATCAGTGTTCAGCAGTATAAATTCTAAATTTACATAAAACATATCAATATATCTTAGCAATCTGTACGTGTATATGTTCAAAGTATTTCATTTATGTTCATGGTCTCCATAAGAACATACACAATTGGACTAGTTCTGTGCTAACATCTCTGAAGATCTAATTCTGAAAAGATCTTTAAATTTCCCAGTAGAAACACTTGCTTTCTGTATATTAGATGTTCCCTCCTACCCTAACAGCTTGCTCATTTGTTCAGCACTAAACATAACAGGTTCCAAATTTGGACTATTTATATGCTGAAGTAACTCTAGTTATTTTGTTGAGGTAAAGTTTCAATAAATATTCATATTATCATCATAATAAATCTTCCTAATGAAAAATCACCTTTCCAACATGTTTGCAAACAAAAAATGTCAAAAGGCCTCTCACCAGGACTGCTCAGTGTTAGTGTTTCATACATTTACCACAATAATAAGATAGCGCACTTATCTTAGTCAGGTGAACATGGGTCATTTATTACACCTAGCCTTACCATCAGACATAGCCACAGTTAAAATTGTTTCCTTTCTGCACCATATAAATTCTTTGAGCAGAGCTAAAGTCACTCCATGACAAAGATGTATAAAACCATGAATGTAGTGATCATGATTTGCAAGTCACTGGATTTTACTTTATGAATGTCTTGTCAAGGTTGCAGTGGTATTTGCTGGAGGTTAGTTTACCCATAAAAGTTACTGTGAAAAGTCCATAGCGACATCTAGTATAGACATGTAAGATTGTGTATTGATTTTCATAAAAACATGGATTAAACATAATAATTTATTTATAATCGCTCTCATTTGGCCACTCTGGTATTATTTGTGCAGCTATATACATGTCTGTGAGGTAAAATGTCTGTGTATCAGCCAGATACTTCACAATACTGCAAAAACATATACGAAGCTGCTCAGTTTGTATAAGAAAATGTTTCAGGCTCTCTCCTTCAATAAATTCATCTTGAATTTGATATCAAACTCCCCAAAAACATTATTTAGAAAAATAATCTGAAATATCTAACCAAAATGAGTAAGGAGTCAAAAAAAAAAAAAAATTGCCTTCACTTCTAATGAAGTTTTCCAGTTTTTTAGAGGAAGAGAATTCCTTTCATTCTGTTCTGCCCTTTCCCTCATCTTAACATCTTTTATATAATCATGCTTGCTTACCAAAACTTTGGCATGCAAAGGAGATTGAGAATGACAGTCAGAGAGGAACCAATTATTTAGGCAATCAACACCATGTCAGATACTGACTCTCTTTTTGTAAAGTAGCCTTTTGCTTTGTGGGTTAGAAAATTTAGAAGTTAATTTTGGCTTCATCTATTTAAGAAACTGAAAGTCTAAAAATGCTTGATTTAAAATTATTGTGACTGGTGAAGAAAATGGCAACAATCATCCTCATTTCAACTCACTTCTGTTCTTTCCCATATTCAAGGACACAAGTAAAGGTTAGATTGGACAAAGGAAAAGAAAACAGGGAGGAACAATCCACATGCTGTAAGTAGGAATAAGCAAAATTAAAAGAAGAAAAGTCAGCTGTAACTCTTCTGTGGCTTTGGACAGCTTTACACCAAGTTAATTCCTTTATTTATACAAGGATGTGAGCTGAATCCAACCAGTTGAATTGCACAGTGCACAATCTAAACATTTCAACTACCTCAGGTCTTCTTTCCTACCCCTAAAGGATTCTAGAATTTCCCTTTCTGCTCTGACAGTTTCCAGAAGGAGAGGCATCTTTTGCTCCTTATTTAGCCTGGTATCTTACCTTCTCTCTGCTCCTGACCTTTCAGTGTGCAATGATTTATGGAGCAGAGCGATGGTAAGAGAAGAATACCAAGCACTCCTCAAACAACAGAAGCAAACTTCAGCTGACCTTTCCTGTAACTAGGCAATGTGTGGATAACTTCTTGTTTTCAGTTCACGTATAAAAAGATTGGTAAAAATCTAATTATTTAATAACCTATGTTTTTCACCATGAAAAGCCCAAACTTCGGATAGCACTTTAAGATAGTGCAAATAGCACATATATATGCCAGTGACAGGATTTCACAGCTACAGAAAATGCAGTTCTAGTTAGATAATGAAAGTTCCTTACCTTGTCAATTGCAAAAGTCTGTCATACTTTCCACTGCCTCAGCCCAGTATATCACCTGAAACGAACAGCACCACTATCTGTAACTGTAATATTCCTCTCTGATGACCAACATTTATATGTAGAAGCTCTAGATGAACTTAATGCTAAAATTAACAGTAATTGTTACTGCAACATTTTCCTGTACACCTTGACTGATACATGAAAATATTTTGCCTGGAGTAGCTTATTCCTTACCCCTTCCTTCAGATCCATTTCCCTGAGTTCTCGTACTGCAGCAGATGACCATACATGCAGACTAGGGTGAGAACATAACTACCACAAACATAATTCATATTTATGTTTTTCCTGTCTTTTACAACAATTACAGCAATAATAATACAGCAATAAAGATACGTCTTACTACTCCATTTTACATTGTCACCATTTTTGTTCTCCAAAATTTTGGCTATGATTCTATGATTCAAAACACAGAAATTCTGGGACAATAACCTCACCAAATAAGCCATTTTCCAGCAAGTAAGAAAGGAGAAGCAAGTAAGAGATGGAAAAAATTAAATGAAGAAACAGACATCGAAAGTTTTCAGAAAAACTTGTCTTTCATGGTTTGTGTCTACTACAAGAGGCTGGAGAAATAGTTATGAGAACAGAGGGAATGTCTTTGTTCTGTATTCCACTGACACAAAGTAGGAGCAATATGAGTGGTCATGAGCTTATGGACATGAAGAGGGTTCACAGTGGTTCAAGAACTTACTGATACCAACCGAGGAGGTATAATAAAACAATGAGTAATTTTCGGTATTATTGACACCAACAAGAACTGAGGATTTTCTTTCATTTTCAGACAGTTCTCAGGTATATCAACAGATAAACATATCCTGTACATAAGGTTGCCTTTCTGGTTTCTTTGTTTTATAATGGGAAACAACAGAAGGCACGGTAATTTGCTCAGATCAGTTTCTCTAGATTCGCCTGACCAATGGATCATTTGGGATCCAAATTCAAGTGCTTAGCATTTTCAAATTGAATTTTATTATTAGATTCGCAAAGTTTCATAAATTGAATGCTGGAAATAAACAGTTTACTACTCATTCTTGCTATTTCCTATTCTAGCTTCAAAGATCTATTTCTACAACAAAAAAACAGCAAAATATTACCTGTTGGAGTGAATGACGTGATGGGATACAATGCAGCAAATAATAAACATTATCCTGGAAAGAAAATATGTTGAGCTTTTTTGCAATCCATTTTGGAACCAAAAGAAAAGCACTACTGTGAAAATCTGATTTTGATCAACAACCATACTTATACTAAACATCAATCTTGTCTTTTAATTCACTGAGCAGAATTGCAGAAGACTGTAATTTCCTTGCTTCATATCAATTCTAATGAACTTCTTCTGTTGGAAAATTTCCAACTTAATACCTTAAGTCCAATTCTTTATTTTCTACCTATGTGGAAAGTTTTACACAATGTTTAAATATTTACAAAGTATACTTAAAAATTCTGGCAGATATTCAAAGAAAGTACCCAGTTTTAAATTTGTAAATCAGCCAGATTGACTTTTAAACTGTTTGGCATGTCCCAGTCTCCCACTTCTCTCTGGAGTAGATGCCAGATATCATGGCTCTGCAGAGGGTCCGAGAATCTTTCTCGCAGTGAAAAATTCATTCCTCCCCAAGCATATCAGGGTGTAGGTTGGGAACCTGACCCCTTCTCACTGACATGACACTGTTTACACTGTTTGCCTGAAAAATGTCTTTTCTACATTTTCTTCTTCTAGGGCTGTTTTTTTTNTCTTCCCGTTTTGCCTGTCAGCTTTTATGGAGGAGTGAAAGGAGTGAATGAATCAGCTCAGAAAGCATGAAGGAGTAGGAAATTCTTTCCCAAAGTTGTCATGTTATCTTTTTGGCCACCTGGCCTGAAATTCAGACACAACAGACACAACATCATTTGAGTTTGGTATTTTAAAGCTAACGGTGTTATTGCTGCTTCAAGGTAATGTAAGGACCTTTTCTGACTTTTGGGTGGAGATGGAAAGGAGGAGTACATTCATCATAGTTAAGACTCAAAAGACAGCATTACTCTGACCTTGACTACACATTTCATCAAACAAGAACTATTTTCAGTTCAGATGCCTTTTCATATCAAAGCATCAGGTCATTATAAATGTTTCTTCCCTTTTTTCTTTCCTTGGAAAAAAATTAAAGACTTGTCATTTCTTATTAAATGCGAATTTCGGGAATTACTTTTTACATGAAGGCAGAATAAAAGCAAACATTTAGTCTAATTAATATCTGCGTACAAATAGAAGAAAAAGGACCTTTTTAAAAAATATTGTTTTGATAAATTGTAATATTACCATTAGAGATATGAATCTATGCTTAATTATACAAGTTACATGGCGTTACTCCTGCTTTGATATAGCTGAAAAGACTTCCACTATAGTATTAATCCTGATTTATCCCCTCTATAGCAAGAGAGAATAGCTCACTATTCGTTAGTTAGATTTGGGAATTGGGGAGGGGACTATTTTCTTCTAAAGTCAAATTAAGGTAGAATTCTACTTCCTTCTTCTGTGCCTATGTAAGCAAAATATTTTACTTAAGTCATGTAACAGTCCAAACTAGTATCTGTTATAGTATTTAAAATTGACATTAAAAAGAATAATTTTTATCAAGTTGGATGGATTTTTTAAAGAATTTCTCATTAAAAGTCATTAGAACTACATAGGATTCACAGCAGTTTTATGAACATGCCTTTTCTTCAACAGTCCTTAATTTTTTCTCACTTTTGCTACAAAGACAAAAAGTGAGCAAGGAATATAATTATCATTTTGATTCTTTATGACATCTGTATATATATGGAAAAGAATATTTTTCAAACCCTGTTGCCAGTATTTGTGAAACAACTGCAGTGAGCTATTGTATTTTTATACCAGACAGAAACACAGGAAAACACATGGAGATGGGAATCCAACTGGAACTTTTCATTAAGCACTTTGAAAATTAAGAAGATGTAAAAAGTAAGAGCAGGTTTAAAAAGACCTCTTTGGCAAGATATGCATCAGCGATTTTGTACATTGTCATTGTCATTCTTGGATTTGAGTGTGGATGACTTTTAGGACACTAGAGGAGGCTCAGGAGTCAGGATATGGTTTTTTTTTT